>JAVSBS010009410.1:119424-134727 GCA_033124195.1 Coracias cyanogaster | reverse complement strand
GTCCCACACAGTGTATTTCTCTAGCTTCCTGGCAGGAAGCTTTCCTCTGCAAATGTTAAAGGAATGATCACTGCTCTAGTAAGAGAGGGGATGGTTCCTTATTGTGCCACATCCTTTTATCATTTCTGGCACTGATATCTGTGGGAAGAAACACCACTGAGACAAGAACAGTTACACTGGAGCCAGCTGTTGTTATTTAATTAGATTCTCATTCTGCCTGTTAAATTCCAGTAATGTTTCCTGCTTGTTTTCGTTAAATTAGATATTCTCTTCTGTACAGTACCTACAAAAATGTGTTGAAATATAATGTTTATGTATCCACAGAGGAGGACCAGAACATCTAATCTGCTCTAAAGCAGTGCCGTAAGATGGCAGCAAGACTAATGAAATGTACTACTCCCTCCCTTTCCCACGTCTATAGCCATGGTGATGTCCCGTATATAACAGGTCAATACAGCTGCAGCCCTCAATAATCCTCGCACTTCAGAATGGACTAAGATCAGCCACCAATTTATTCCTCTTTTATTCTACAGCCTGGCCATAAACTGTATCTGAGGTTAATACAATTTCTGAAGCCTTCTCTTGGCAAAATGTTTTATTCTGGCTTTGATGCAAGTTTTAGGGTTTGGCCTGTTTTACCATTATAACAGAGCTTCGAGAATTTCTATTGTATAGTAGGTGTTGACTAATAAATTGTCTGAAAAAAACAAATAACTAAATCCATATTTTAAAACTACAGCAAATTAGATTCAGAGAATAACATGCAAATAATGTCATGTAGGTTTCTAGTGGAATCATAAAACAATCCTTGTTTAATTCAAACAATTACATTTTCTGCACAGTGTGATTAATGTAGGTGATTTCAAGCTGTGTGGCTTTAATTTTAAATGAACAAAAACCCCAAAACCAATAACTACCAATTAAGGATAGATATTAAACCTTCATGAAAGAAAGAGAAAGTATGGGAACGTCCTTCAAAATACCAGCAACCACATAGGACTTTCAGACAGAACAATTTTGTAATGAGAATTTTGTGTCTAAGGACAGCCCTGAAGAATCTTTCTGTGAGAAAATGATTGGGGACAACCTCAGTTTATATTTTGATTCTGTAAAATTCACTGGAAGTTCGGTTGAATAAGGGTTAAAGATTACAATTTCTAATCTCAGTAAAAGAAATGCAACAGAATTCATAGCAGCTCTAAACCAAGAACTGCACTTACATCTGTGTATATTTGTTTGCATACTGACAAATGGTTTTCCCTGTAGTCAGTGGATGCAAAAAAACCCTAGCATTTGATTTCACATAATGCCTATGGAATCCAACGACTTCCAAATTACTTTTCAGATTGTAGATCATGATACCTGCCAAGAGAGAGGTTTCCAAATACATCACCTTCTAACTCATGCTTTAAATCCAAATCTTTCTTGAACAAATTATCAGTTTTAACTGTCTGAAAAAATAACACAAAAATTAAAGTGGCAGGAATTATTTTTATATATTTACTTTTAGCAAAGGGTACATTTGTTTTAAGTATTCTCCATTTTGAAATACAGACTACTTCTAGTCCATGGGTTTACAATATATTTTTACTATTATCAAATAACCCATTGTTGTCTGCATAGTCTATTGCTAGAATCAGCTTTAGTTATTTCCTGGCTTAGTTTTGCTTTCCTGTGTTTCTGCCACTCTTGCCTCGCTGACTTTATCTTCTAAGTAGGTGAGATGGATTTTCACCAAAGCAAGACAAGAAGCAGCCATCAGAGACAGCTTGTCATAAGCAAATAGCAAGAAACTCTACTGCTGAAGGACTGTGAGATGCTCAGTTGTTGTTACAGAAGAGCCTTTCTGGATCACATGAAAGAGTTCTGAGGATGAATTCTGACTCTGTATTGATAGCTGTCTTGCATTATTATTAAAAAATGTCCACAGTGAGTACACATGCGATGAAAAGTGCAACAAGCTCTGCATCCTCCCCTCAAGGCTGGGATTGACCATGGCCACGTTAGAAATATTGCTTAGCACCATAACAAACTGCTTTGCACAGATATGCACTGCACACTTGTCATTAAGTAACACGGGGGATGCTGCAGTAGCCCCTGCATATGCCAAAGTCCTTTTCACAGCATCTCAGATGGATGGTAGCTTCTGTTTTCCTGAGCAATGGTGCTGGCTGTGTTACAAGAAGCAATAATAAATGGGTCTGCTTTTACTTCATAATTTTATGCTGGAATTGTATCATTTTGGACAGTATTTCTTCCCCAGATGTCACTAGTTTAATTTTACTAAGAGAATAGCACCTATTCCCCTGAAATCTGCTGAGATAAAGCAATTATGTAAGACAGAAGTTCTGCAAACCTTGTCCATATATTGCTGATCCATAATTTGTGCTCTGCATGTCTGAATGGGTTTTAGCACTCTGGGAGCCAGCTTGTTTTATTTAGCTTCTGGTTAACACATTTAGCAGAGATAAGTGAAAGCTAGAAGTGTGTGCATTTCAACTTCTTTCAAGTTTTAGGAACATAAAAATAGGAAGATGTCCAAAAGAGGTACATATGTCACTTTAATGGCACAACGGTGCTGTTTTTAAAGCAAATTGGCTGTCTAGTAAAATGTGCAAGTGATGGCATAGAATTAGACTGCTGTAAATGCTTCACAAATATACTGGGTCACCAGGAATAAAGCTATCCACTTTTTTTCCTTTGTTGGGCTGAACACATGCTGCTCATATTGAGGTTTTTAGCCTGTGAAGCAGCTTATTTCCAAGCATTTCGCCTGTGAGGCAAATCCAGGCAGGAAGTGAGGAGGTCCAGAAAAGGCAAAGTTGTGAGATCCAGCTCTTCCTTCCCAGTGGAGCTGATCAAGTGCACAAGTACTTTGCACGGGGAAAGGGTGCTGTAAATTGGGCTTGGATGCGCAAAGTCTGACAGCCTAAGGCAACAGCCTGCTGAAGGCTGGTCGGCAAGGTATATGTAGGCAACTAGAAATTGATATGAGCTAGAAGGCAAGTCAGAATAACTAACTGAGACAAAATATCTGCAGAAATAGAGCTTCTGGGTAATATTTCAAAGCAAAGCACCAATTTTCATGATCATAGGATGTCATACAGAAATCATAGAGGAAGTATTGGGAGCTCTGTGGACTCCAAAATTCTGCTGATGGCTTGGAAACCTACCACTCCTGCAAACAAACTACTCCAGTTGAAGACACATAGTGATTGCCATCCTCCATTAAATCAACAGTGCTTTGCACTTCCAGTTTAAGAAAGATCTTGATAGATGCCTTTACCAGACTACTGAAATAATAATGGTGCAAAACCTAGGCAGAATTCACAATCACTATTTATGTTTCCAGATACTTTTTTTCTAAATTCATCTGAATGATTCCTAAAATTCTGGTTAAACATTCACAGATTTCCATAGCTATCCCAAACACAGTCCTATAGTACTGATGAGCAATGAGATATTTGGACTGAACTTTTCGTTAATATTGCATTAAATTTTACATCTTTACATCCCACCAATAAAGGAAAGGACATTTTAAAGCAATATATTGTTCATGCACCACAACTGCATTTAATAGTTTTCTGCTGTATTGCTTTTGGTTTATTAACATTCATACTGTTGTCTGCCACTTCATTTGTTTCAGTGTTTGCTTTGAATTTGCCTTGCTGAAATACTTTCACACTGCTTGCTCTGGCTTATCTGCTGTTTCTGTCTGACTAATGTTTTTACCGTGTACATATTATATTCTTATGTAGATTCTGTGCTGACTTATGCACATCCATACACACAGTTACCATTTGGGACAAAATCAGACAGACCAAATTCAGCCTTGTGAGTGTTCCTAGCAGTCAGGTACTCTTTTGCCACAAACACTGATTATCGATAATTCACATGTAATTAACATCCTTCTCCTCAAATTGTTTCCTTGTTTAGTTCTAAATCTTCTCTGCAGGGCTTGACCTAAGGCTAAAGTGTAATAGATCCTCCACCTCAATGCCTGCCAGAGGAGTACTGGAGATCCAGTCCCTTGAGACACAAAGGTCGGATTTGCAATAAATTTTTTTTGAGGCTTACGTGAAGGAGAAGACTTGATCTTGTTTAGCCCAAATGGAATGGAGTTATCAGGCTGCACAGTTTCAATCAGGAGGTGGTATTTTGCATTCTTCAACAATGCCATAGACAATAATATGCTGTATACACATGGAATACATCATAATTTCTCTAGCAAAGGTCTTTTACATTGCACAGTTTAGAGGTATCAGGATATACTTACAGCCTAAAGCTATACACTTTCTTGCTCTTTATAGATCAAAGTGTCTTAAGAAAGGAAGAGATAATGCTCTCTGAGCATTGTTATACAAACATTTGGATCCTTACATTCATTTACAGCTGCTTTGTGTTACTCTGCAGGAAAAAAAGTGGAACAGAAAAAGGCTTCAGTGATGAGCATTCTCTATGCACATGGAAATCCTTCAGTAGTACTGACACAGTATATTGCATTCTTCATCATTGCTTGACTATCTGTTTGTGCAGTCAATGACAAGAGGCGTATCAATGACAAAAAAATATACATGTCAGATTCTATTCCTTTAGCTCAGACTCTTAAATAACATGCAATCCAAAGAAGCAATTTAGAATTGAAATTTCCAGTCTTCATCATAATATTTTTTATACCAACTGTGGAAAGCAAGTATCAAATCTTTCAGATATTCAGCCTTGATAAACCAAGTGTATTTAAAAGTTTAAAAGTAGTTTCCATATCTACATCCCACTGTTGGGATAGTTGTTGATAGCTCACCTCACTGTTCTGAACTGGTTTATAGTGAAAGCCTTGGATGAGGGTCTAAGTGGCCTGAAGGATGTTTGATCAAAGTTAGTGTCATTAACAATATTGGTTGAATGTTACTTTAGACTAAGGGAAGAACTAAGGACAAGAGTATTTGTTTAAATCAGATGTTTTCAAATAAACTGAGGTCTATCCTATAATACTTTGACAATAATAATTTTAGGACATTTAATACTTATTTCTGGGAATCTGTGGAGAAAAAAAGGAAAACATTGTGGATATCATTACAGGAAAGTGATGATTAGGGAAAAGGAACAAGGAAATTATGAACTAGTCAGAAAAACTGCAACTCTTGAAAAAATCTAAGAACAAGTAACCAAAATATTTGTAGACTGATGCAATGGGTTGACTTTGGCCATTAGCCAGATGCCCATCCAGCCACTCTCACTCCCCCTCTTCAACAGGACAGTAGGAGAAAATAAGATGGTAAATCTCCAGAGTTAAGATAAAGACAAGGAGATCGCTTACCAAAAAGGGCAAAAGTTATTCAGCTTGGGAAAAATTAATTTATTGCAAATTAACATGGATTTGGATGTTGAAAAGTAAAGACAAAATGAGTACACCTTCCTTGCACTCAACACCCCTTCCCATGCTCAGCTTCACCCTTTTATTCCTGATGGGTTTCTCTCTAGGGACCAAAAAGGCAATTCTGCTGGGGTGCAGAGACGCCTCTGCCCCTCTTCCAGGTGCTCCAGGAAATTGTCAAAATACATCATGCAGGGTACATAAGAGGTCTGCCCCTGTTCTGGTTCTATTAAACACTTTTATTAGGGGCCAGGATGAGGGAATAGAGAGCATGTCTGTTTCACTTACAGACACCACAAAACTAACAGAAACAGTGTGTGTAACAGAGATGAGGATTATAATTCTAAATGATTCAGACAAACTGATGAAGTGGTTTGAAAAAGAGAAGGATAAAACTAAATGAGGGGACCGCGTCAGGAATGCAAGGTGGGGAAAAGCTAGCTGGGAAGTATTCATTCTGATAAGAATTCAGGATCTGCAGGGGATGACCACACAAGTCAGTAAGTGCTTGAAAAAAAACCACTGTCTTGCAACCAAAGTAATAGTTGAGTTTGTTTTCTAGTATGTGGTATTTTATTTAGATAACTCAATAGCCCTTTCATTCAGTTCAGCCAGGGATCTGTCCTGTTTGTGAACTGCACATCATAAAAGAGAAGGAACCATCAAAAGCAATCCAGAAGACTGAAACATCAATGATCTAGAAAACATTTCCCAGGAGATACTGAAAGAATTGACACTGTTAGGCTAAAGAAAACAATCTGGAGATTGACAGGAGTGAGGAGAAAAGAAAAGAAGAAGGGCAGACATCAGAGCAGACTCCAACTGTGCAAAAGACAAAAGTGGAGAGGAAAGGTATCAATTGCTTTTAGTGTTCATTGCTGGCATAAGAACTATGGAGCTTGAACAGCAACAATGAAGATGTTGGTGAGCCACTAGGAGAACCAGCAAGACAAAGAAAGCCCTAGAATTGCATGCCCATGAGAGCTGAGGAACTTCATCAGTGGAGAGCTTTAAAAAGCACTTACACAATTACCTAGTATGAAAGACACACTTGACGCTGATTTCACTCTAAAGAAAGAATATTGACTATGATGTGACCTTCTGTCCTGGTTTGAGTTAGAACAGAACTAATTCTGTTCAGTGATTTTACTTTTCTTACTGAACTGCACTTTCTGAAGTAAACTGCATATTTTTGCAGACAGTGTCTGCTGCTAGCAGTGATAACACTTGATGTTTAGAGTTAATACCAAGGATTGGTACGCAGACCAAGGTCACTGCTAAATCTTGTGTACCTAAACCCTAAACTTACCAGCAAGGTATTTCATCCCATATACATCATATTCAGTGTAAAGCTGAGGGATCACAAGGATCCAGATCTCTTTTTCAATGGCTGATGTTCAAGGAGGTCTCTGCCCATTCTGCCTTTGATCCCAATCCATGTGTTTCTGAATCCAGTTCCAGAATCCAGCTCTTGAAACTGGCTCCAGTCTGTTGCTGAGTCCAGTCTGGGACTTGTGGAGTGCCTGCTCCACAGCATCAGTAGTGACCATGACAGCCATTGGGGACCAGGATTTGATATTGGTTTTGTATATATTTGTATATATTCCATTGTAGTATTATTATTTTCACTAAAGCTGTTTTTGTTTCCTAATCCACGAGTCTCTCTCCCTTATTCCCTTTCTATCCCCCTTTGGGAAAGTGGTTAACAGAGAGCATCTATTATTCATCTAGTGGCCAGCCCAGCCAGTTCTTGACACAGAACTTCTAAGTCCTACCATTTTTTGTTATTCTTGCATTAACATCAAGTGGTAGTAAGACAGATCTCTACCTCTTCTTCTTTCCACAGAGAAGTAAAGACATGAGATATTCTTTTCTACTGCTGAATATACAGTTCCTTTTACACAATGTTTATACAACCAACCTGTTAAATAAGGTAATATTAAACAAATGCTTTCTGAGATGAGGCAGAATTAAGGAGAGTCAGGTATGGACAAAGTAGAAAACAATGGTAGAAAGCATGTCATCTTAGGAGACTCCTAATCCTACCTTTTGGTCTAGTTTCAAGACTACATCTTTTTCTTCAGCTAGATTTTTCTAAGATCGTGGTTCACCTCTGCATATAAGACAATCCAAATCCTCTACACCAGTTTCTGTAATTAAATCCTATCGCAGTTTGAAAGGAAACAAACAGATTATATTGATAGTAGTATACTTATTCTAGGCCAGTTTTCCTCTTAGTCGGAAGAAGGCAGCAAATCCTAACAAAGTTCTGCTCTGAACCCTTAGGATAAAGAGGACTTTCCTCTGCAGAGCACAAGAAATGTGGAGGGACATGAAGAATAATTAACCAGAATCTCTAATTAAGCAGCAGAGCCTAAGAGATAACTGTGTCATCCGGAAATGTTCTCAGGAAGTGACATTGTCTCAAATGAAGGTCCAGATGTTGATTAATTGCAATTCAGGCAACCCTAAAACTAAACAGAAAGTGACGTTAAGGTGTGAAGTTTTTGCAAAATGTCCCTGTAGGATTAAAAGGGTAAAATGTTTTGAATGAAGGTAAGTAGGACAAGAAGTTTGCCACATCACATGTTTTCCCATTTAGGAACTGACAGGACAAACCACAAGCAGCTGCCTTGAGCACTGCTTTATATTCAGAGTGTGAAGTTAAGTAAGGAGAAGGAATTACAAAGAGAAATATAGTTTAATGTTGGGAATTCTCAGGGCTGTCTGAAGTGAGTCAATTCATCAGATAGGAAACTAGGAACACTGGGGTGGAGGGCTGAGTATCAAACTATATTTTATCTTTTTTAAAAAAAGAACATTAAGGTAAAATCTTTAAAGTTTCTTTTATGTTCAGCATAATCTAAAGATTAGAGATATCTGATACTTTATGTGAAAGCTCATGCTCAGAAACCGTGTGTTTGAGCAAAAGAATTGTCGTGTTTAATTATATCACTGTTCCACCTTTTCTTCAAGTCTTACTAGTACCTGAAAATGTGTCACAGCAAAGTATGAGAAGTGCCATATAAGATTACCCTGCCCTTAGGCAACATGTCTTGTCAACCCCAGTTATTTAGTATCTGGTTTATGTCCTGAATCATGAGGTTTATATTCCACATAAATTTTCTATCCAGCCTAATACAACTGTTCTCCTTATTCACAAAAAATGCTGCTTTCTGACACTGTGTCTTGTGGTAATGACTTAGTATACTAGTTAGTCATTGTACCAAAGAGCAATTCATTCTATTGGTTTTAAATTTGTTTCATTCCAAATTAATTTAATCTCCTTTTGTTACTCTCCAATACAGTGACACAGCATGTGTTAGAATTAGTCATTATTTTATGTATCACTGTCAGTGTTTTCTGTTACTACTAATCTTTTCATTGTCATTTCACAAGATTATTTTCTATGCTTCCCATGTGAAAAAAATACATTCTGGATTCCAGTTTTTTAGAGACTTTTAATTTATACCCATGTTTTACTACATATGAGCATTTGCTTCCAGAACGACAGAGCCTGTGTTCCCCGGGCAAATTGATATACTTGGTTCTCTTCTAATTTAAATAAATACAAATTACATGTGTTATGTACCTAAAATTAAGATATGAGGTAAAAGATTAAGTTGTGAATGTGGATATTTCATTCAATTAAACTGCCTTTGAAAAGGCATTATTTTCATGCCATGCATTTTTATTAGATCTTTCCATAGTTTGTCTATTAACATCACTGTACATAGACTTAGAGAATGAAAGTGGAAATACATATGCTTGATTTACTCAATTGTTTGCACCATTGGTAGCATTCATGCCAGACTAACAGTGCAAAAGAAGTTCCAAGAATGAGCAAAATCTGTTCAAAAAGAAAGACAGAGAAAGAGAGATGAAGACAGGAGCTGTTTGGGATGAGTGTTATAAAACCAAAAGCCACCTAGAAAGAACTAGCTCTCTGAAAAAAAGAATGCTACAAAGATGTAGGAATTTATGATAGAGCTAACCAAGACAGGGGAATCCTGAGAGAACAGCTGCAATGGACATATATTGTCACAGTCTAAATGATGGCAGCAGGACCAAAAGCCACAGGGAAAAAACATCACAAAAAATTGCATGTTCTTATGAACCCCAGGGTTCCCTAGAGATAGCCATTAACCCTGGGACATTTCACACATGTGATGTAATTTTAGTATATCAATGGAAAAACACAAGAGAGATCATCTTCTTATAGGATTTTCCCAACTACCATGCCCAAGCCACACTAATAGGAGTAGAGCTGGGCTGACAGTCAACAGTGCTGTCAAGAAGCCTGTGCCTTTTGCTTTTAGAAGAGGCAGTAAAGCTAAAGGTCAAGTATTTGCATTTTATTAGCAGCCTAGTGAATAAATACATTGGATGTGCCTCATTTTGTTGTGTTCACACACGGAACATATAAAATATTCAGTGATGGATGACTCCTAGATTAACTTAGTCTTAAATGTTTCTCATTCTTATATTGCTTTCAGTAAATAGTAGCAAAATAGCCCATGTAGTGATCTGAACACTTTGTGCTTAAATATATAGTATTTTGGCTCAACCTTTCACTATCAAATCTGTCTGATTTACAAAACTTCTGGGACTGTCTACCTATTTGATATCATCTCCCTTGTACGCTGATGCTACAGTAGGTCAAACTACTCCTTTCAGATGCTATTCAGCTGTTTCCAGTATTGTTACTTCAGACATTAATGTATCACAAGGACACAATTCTTGTTTGCATCATGGTCTTCTACCGCGCTCTGGAAGAGCAAAGGAGCCAGAGGCAGGACCTTATCTTTATTCACATCAACTATGTGGTCTTGTTAAAAAATTTGATTAACGTCAGTAAGCCATAATGCCAGTGGAAAAGAGATGCAGCAATGTAAGCCCTACATTTTGCTTAGTCCATGATTTCAAATTCATAGAAGAATCCAATGTTCTCTGTAAAAACTGAACCAGAATTAAATTATTCTTTAAAGGAGTGAAGCAGCTTTGCAGGCAAAGACAATTGAATATGTGGAAATCAAGTTTACTTGGTCAAATGGTAAGCAGAACAAAAACCAAATTATGCACTCTACTAAAACATTCTTTTAATAACAACAGAACAAATCCAAGCCTTCCAAGTTTCCCATGGGTTTTATTAAAGCAACATATTCAGCAGCTAGCTTTCCAGACCCAGAAAAGAGTTAAACACATCTCTTCCTCTGCTTCACTTTTCAGTTTTGATGGATTGCTAATTGAAATGAGGGAAGTGTCTAAAAGGGGATTGGAATTATCAAGATTTTTGTGATTTGATTACAGACACTTTCACCTCTGGCTGACCAGATTATTTCCTGTGAAGGTCAAGGAGACTGAGGCCTCAATTCACTAATTCACCACGTTTAGCATAAGACTAAGCACATGATTATGTTCTATGGTTTCATTAATATGCAGTTGCTAAAATTCTTCACTCAGCTGGAGCTAGAAGGTCTTCATTCTTTCACAGCTAGTATAAAATATATAATGTGTCTCACTCTATTTCCTATCACTTGCAGACCTGTAGCTGAAAATGACCATCGAAATGAATAAGCCATGGCACTGTTATCATATTGGGCAATGATTAGATTACCCAGAACAGTCTGCTAGACCTTTAACATCAACTTACAGTTCAGCACTGACAGGAGAGAAGATGATATCAGACATTCAAAAATACATAAACAAAAAGAAGTGTGGATTGAAAATGACACCTCTTTTAGACTCCAGAAAAAAATAGTCCCTACCACTTCAGTTAAATTTAGAGGGAGGTTATGAGCTGAGCACTGATTAGATAACCTAGTTCCCATTGACTTGTGTCAGATACAACTTGCATTTATAGAATACCTTCGAAATACATAATCTTACTCTCTGCCTCACATAAACACTTAAGAAATCTGTGATGTCTGATGTCTTAGGTAGCATTTTATATACGGAAAAAAAGAAGAAAGTAAACCCTACACTATCAATTATAATAAATGGACCTGATATAACAATAAAATATGTATTTGTCCGTAGAATAAACCTCAGCCTAGGTAACTGAGAGCTAAAATGGACTTCCATATAATTCTTTGTTGATAGAACAGTCTCTCTTCTGTTAAAAACATATGAGTTTAAAGCACTTTAAATTTTAATGCATCAGGCACCAAGTTTTAAATTAAGAATGAACCAGTTATTACATGTAATTCAAGAAAGGCGTTCCATTTTGCTACGTTATCAAATTTTTCACAGCTCTCATTTTGCCATGCTTAAGACATATTGTACATTACCACTTCATCTATCATATACTATTACAGATAAAGTTGCACATGACTTCTAAAAGATACAGTTTCTGTACTGCCAATGATCTTCAAAAACTACTTCAGAAGCCTAAAAATGCTCAAGGAAATCAGTGAAAAGGACAAGGATAAAATAGAAGCAGAGGAAAGAAGAAGAAATGAGAAGAGGGATCCAAGCAGTCTGCTTCTCCTTAATGAGATTAATCCATATGGTTGTTTCTGATTTGCTATGTTTTCTGTTGGTAATAGATTAGGGGTGGGGGCGTGCTTTTTGGTTTTGTTTTTTAATCACTCTACATAATCCTTCTATTATTTCTTTTTCTATTGCACTGCAGAAGACATCATCATGCTATTTTGCCAGTAAAGTGAATAGATCATCCCAAGGCTATGTGACTGTATGAATACTACTGAATACCAGAAGTTGCAGGCTGCTCCAGTGCCGCCTTAATGCAGCAAGCCAGTGATGTCAGAATATCTTGAGTGGACACATGGCCACTGAGAATCAAAGTTTTCCTGATTTCA
This sequence comes from Coracias cyanogaster, assembly GCA_033124195.1. Lineage (NCBI taxonomy): Eukaryota > Metazoa > Chordata > Aves > Coraciiformes > Coraciidae > Coracias > Coracias cyanogaster. The sequence goes on along the minus strand of JAVSBS010009410.1, from coordinate 122,532 downwards.
GGCTGCACATTTATTGTCTTCGGATGTGAAAGGGGGATGGAGGTGGGACAGGGTTTACTTTTTTCTTTTTTTTTTGTCCCAGGAGCTTTTAGTTTCTTAAAATAAAGTTCAAAATTGAGGTCGACTCAGTAAGGAGAACAAGTGCTACTTTATGTACTTATCTGATTGCTGAAAGCTGAAAACACAAACAAAACGATATTCACACTATTTTTGGAAGATATCATAGAATCGGAATCACAGAATTACAGAATGTTAGGGATTGGAAGGGACCTCGAAAAATCATCCAGTCCAATCTCCCCGCCAGAGCAGGATGTCCTAGATCAGGTCACACAGGAACGCATCCAGGCCGGTTTTAAATATCTCCAGAGGAGAAAACTCCACAACCTCCCTGGGCAGCCAGTTCCAGTGCTCTGTCACCCTCACCATGAAGAAGTTTTTTCTCATATTTATGTAGAAGCTCCTATGTTCCATCTTGCACCCATTGCCCCTTTTCCTATCACTGGATATCACTGAGAAGGGCTTGGCTCCACCCTCCTGACACTCACCCCATACGTATATGATCTGGCAATTTCCAAACGCTATGACCCCATACTTTATAAGAAAAATAGATACCAGGCTTCTTTTCCGGAGCATGGGAATATTTTTTTGCATTTAAGCTAAATAACCATTTGGGGATCATACATAATTAACTGGAAATCATCTCAATGTAAATGTTAGCTTCTTTAGCAAGTGTAAAGTTTCTGCATAAAGCAGTCTTCTGTGCAATTGATATTACTACAGCCTCACTCTTCCCTGAGGAACACAGTTCAAGGGAGCAGCTTGGAGGAAATAAAAAAGATTAAAAAGTGACTATTTCTCTGGCACTGCTAAGGTAAGTTGATATGATGAATGCAATCCAAAATGAAAGTTACTTTAGCAAAAAGTGTTCCAGACTTTCAAAAGAGTGTGTAAGTTATTGATGTGATCAGAACAATAGCTACTAATGGATGAAGATGTTTCAGAGTTCTTATGCACCTGCTTATTCTTCTGTTAATTAAAATCTGTGATTGCCAGAGTAATTTTTGCATCGCATATGTAAATACGCAGCTTCAGAAGCAAGTGACACATTTTGCAAAGAAAAATGCAAACCAAAACCCTTGCCAGTAAATTCATAGAAACATAACTTGTTTTAGAGTTTCTAGGTGAACAGAGCATTTGTAACAATGCCACAAAAATTAGGATTAAAGTTTCCAAGCTTTATCCAAGTGAGTAATATGCAATGGCAAACAGCCTAGGCCTAGGATTGTGTACTGATTCTGAACTGGTACGAATTTTGTACTAAATACAAGTTGGAAAATAAACTAAATGCATAATAGTTCAGGCTTTGGTCTCTTCACTGGGGCCTCCACCAAAAGGAACCATTAATGCCAGAGTGGACAAGGAGCAAAATTCCATGTGAAGGTAAAACTATTTTAGAGATTGGTCTAAAACCACTATAAAGTTTTTGAGACATTGTGGCTGAATTCAGAGGATTCTGCAGACAACTTGTCTTGTGCTTCTTCAAGGGAATAGTTCTGAAGAGGACATATGCAAATTTTGAGGTATCTGCACTAGCTAGAGGGAAGCTGGAAGTGAACAAATGTAGCTAATTGTAATCTTTTCAAGGATGTATGCAGTATACACAGAAAGAGGGCTAGGGGATTAAGGAAACTCCTGTTTAGATGCTCAGGCAAAATCCAAAACCTTTCTGACCAGATTATGTCTATTTGCTAGACACAACCAAAAGCTCATGTCCAACAAAACCATCACAGTCAGTGGTATCTAATAGCTTTAAGGTTTTTATTTGTAATGCAAATAATAGAAGGTCACCATATCCAATGTGCTTGCAAGAGGTGACACTTACTACAATGTATTATAGACAACAAATTTTTATGTGATGCTACTGGAAGGCCACTGTCGTGGTTTAACCCCAGCCGGCAACTAAGCACAATAAGGCTGCTCACTCGCTCCTCTGCCTGCAGTGGAATGGGGAGGAGAATCAGAAAAAAAAAAAAAGTAAAACTTGTATGTTGAGATAAGAACAGCTTAATAACTAAATGATAATAAAATCTTATGGTAATAATAAATATTACTAACAATAATGAAAATTAGTATAGCAAAAAAAGAGAGAGAAATAAAGCCCAAGGAAAAACAAGTGATACACAGTGCAATTGTTCACCACCCACTGACCAATGCCCCAGCAGCAATCTACCCTTCCCAGCCAACTCCCTCCAGTTTATATACTGAGTATTATGTCCCATGGTATAAGTGCTACTTAGCAACAACTAAAACATCTATGTGTTATCAATGTTATTCTCACACTAAATCCAAAACACAGCACTGTATCAGCTACTGGGAAGAAAATTAACTCTATCCCAGCCAAAACCAGGACAACCCCTTAAATTCAGGCCCCTGTTCCTGAACGCAACTTTGTCAACTAATCCCTTTCATAAACTGAACATTAAAGTGCTTTGCATACATTCATTAATTAAGCCCCACAGTTACAGCTGTCAGATAATATCACTAAATAATTTATCTGACAAATTTCACTTTTTATGATAAATTACTCAATGTTCTTAATTCTTATTATTTTCTCCACAATTTATACAGCTGAGCAAGCAATTTGTGGAGCACAGCCATTCAACAGCCTACTAGGTATGTTCTCAAAAGATGAAAAAAACCCAACCAACAAGTAAAATACAATTGCAACTGACATCTTCCTAATCCTTTAATTTTTTCTGAGCTTTAGTGACTGGTGGAGGCTATCTTATATTTAAATAGTGGAAAACGTGTAAGATTTTTAGGTGTCTCTGATGTGGGTAAAAGTCAAAGATTTTGTATCACAAGGCGCTGGGAGCAGTGACTGGGGTGACACGTTAAGTTTGATTTCTAAAAATTCACAGCGAGAAAAACAGAATTCAGGTACACTGAAATCCATCTCCTGCTTTTCAGACGCATCTCAGTTACTGCAGCAAGTGAACATCTGACGCATGGAAATGAGCTCAGAAACTCACAGAGAGTTTATGAGGAGGTATGTTTATTCGCCGGCGGGTGCACGGGGGCTAGCGCCTCCCAAAGCGTGCACACCGG
>JAVSBS010009410.1:80608-119324 GCA_033124195.1 Coracias cyanogaster | reverse complement strand
AAAGTTCCCCTCCAGTCAACTGAGTTGGGAGAGTGTGGGCATGACAGAGATCAGCACGTTAAGGAAAAAACCAAATAGCTACTCCAAGAAAAGGCTTTTCAAGGCTGCCTTTGAGCACCAACAAAGCCTAAAAAAGGTTATGAAGTATCAGAAAGTGTTCTGGAATGTTCTCAACAGCCTTTTGTATTAGAGGTGAGTCTCCCTGTGTTGTCTCAGTTAGTTACAAGGATGATGCAGTGGACAGCCTTTGGTTTTATCCCGAGACCAGTGTGTGAGATCAGAACATGATCTCTGTACTGTTCCTTGGTGAGCATCTCTGAGGTTTACCCCCACATGTTATTGGTGTAGGAGTTTGGAGGGCCACTGCCAGGGACACTTGTCAGGACACTGTCTTGTATTGTCATTGGGGCTCAGGCAGCTTGGAGAGCCTCAGCACGTGGGGCATTTCTGGTGGCCAGCAGCATCCAGCCATCAGACACTGTACTTTAGGAGAGTCTGTGAAGGCTTGTTGCTGGTGAGCAGCTGATGGGTGGGGGGGTGAACAAGAGTGTTTTGTTCTAGAACATGGGGTATGCTTTGAGTTTGCACCAGACACGAAGTATGTGGGGTTACACACCACATGTGACTGCATCTGCTGGTGATGCTCGCAAGTAACTGAATAAAAGCACATGCTGCGTCCCTCATCAAGCGGTGTTCACAGCAGTGCCTAGAGCATGGTGTTTAGAATTTGGACTCAGATTTTAAGGGTTCTGGATTTTTAGCTGGTGAATGCTTTTGTTGTGTTACATGGAAATGTATTACTTGCCAGTAAAATGCATGTGGTTATTGTTACAATTTAATAGGATTTGCCTGTGAAAACAGATGTGAAAAAGCCTTTAAATAAGTACATTCCCTGCCAGCATCCCAGCATTCACTGGCTAAATCAGAGGATATTTTCTCAAAGGAAAGACATGAATATAATTGAAATTAGCAAAAATGCTTTGCAAGGAATCCTAGGAGAGGTATGAGCAGCTCCCAAAGTATTTTGCAGGGGTAGACCTTTCTGCAGGTGCAGATGTTGCTGCAGAGATCTGGGTGCCCAAGAATTCCCACTTTGGCTCCTTCCCACCACTATGGTTTTCTTGATGCTATCTTCCAAATGTGAGCAGTGTAACCAGTGTATTGATGCCCTGTTTTCAGCCTGCCTGAAACACTCTGTGAGAAAAAAGTACTATTCGTGCCTCTTGTTGGCTCTGAAACCTGAAGTTGGCAACTGGCAGCATCATTAAAACTGAAGCTGAAAGCAGAGTAAAACACATTCAAGTTCCTATCAAAATAAGATATCTGACTTCTGCACTGACGGTAGTATTTACTTTTCTATTTAATTCAATAACTTTGTATAAATCAGATGAGAAAGTGCTGTGTTTCCTCCAGCCCATGACAGGGTTTGGGCTCAGCTGGCTGTGGTGTCCCTAGTGCCTAGTTTACCACCTTCTACTTTGTGCTCACTCATGACTCTCCCTCGGTACCTTGGAATTTTTTACAATCTCATCCAAGCATCACCTGCCTCAGCTATGTTTCCGGACAAGTTCAAAGGAACTGAGACAAGCTTCTGCTTGAGTGCTGCACAGTCTGTTTAAAAACCAGTCTTGCTCAGACTAGGAGTAAAATATCTGCTATTCTCCTAAAGCATTTCTCAATGCATGCTCAGAGCATCTCATACTTGTTTCATAAGCTTTATTATCACATGGTGGTTTGGATTTGATAACTGTGGCATGAGTGACATGCCTGCTCTGGCACATGGGAGAGACCTTCAAGCCACTAGTGAAGGAAATGCTGCTTTCTTCTGCTCTTCACTGGGCTTGGAAATCCAAAGATTATTTTGGGTGGGTGCAAACCCACAATTGTATACGAAGATTCAAGTCCGTATATTAATGTGATTTTTAAGTAACTCCGGTGGGAGTTTAAGTAACACTTAAATTAGAACTTGGCTTTGTCTGACTTGCTGCTGCTGGGTTGCTGCTGCTGCCTCTCCCTCCTCTCTTCTCCTGCCCCAGGTTCATTTAAATTCCTCCTAAGTGTCATTCCCTGATGTGTCTTCTTGGCTGCCACAAGGCTTTCAGAAGAGCCCAGCTAATGGGAAGTGGCAACACAGGGATTTAATGGCATTTAGACTTCACAGACCTGGCTTTTGCTTTCATAGCTTCATAAATCTGTTAAACACCCCACTGGAATCTCCAAAAGCTGGAACTCTTCAGAAAAGTAAGGTATGGTGGGGGTATGATGCAACATGTTTTTAGTCTTGCATTTCTAGCCAAAGCTTTCTGTGTACTTCCTGCTATACAGAAAATACTTGTTTACTTAAAGAAAGCACTTGGTGAGAAAAACAGGCCAAAGCTTCCTGTTACTCCAAGGGAAGTACTTTTTTTTTTTTTTTCCCCATGGCTTTTGAAGGATGATACCTTTACTGGTATGTATCTATACTGTGGGGAATGCTTCTTCAGAAGCTGTATGGGTTCAGCCACCCTCCGGCCATGAGCAGCAGATGATCTACATTTCGGATGTGTCCAGCCTTACCATCATTTGACATCTGCAGACTACTGTCAGGCTCACCCCAGGCTCTACTCTGGCCCCTGCTGTCCAAAATGCCTTTACCATCTGTGAAGAACCTTACATGAGTTTCCAAAGCCAATAGATGACATGTGCTCTGCTTGCTTGATTGACATATTTTTCATTATGTGGTTTTGGTTCTATGGGTTTTCCCACCATCCTTTTCCCTTATTACCTGATAACTAAGAGCTGACCTTATGAGTTAACTTGGGATTTAGAAAAATATTCTGTTTAATTGATGGTGAAACTGAGGCACAGAGAAGATAACCAAATATAGCTGGAATAAGCCCTGCACTCGATCCAACAGCTGCATGCTTCTGGAGATACATGGATGGTGATGCTGACTTTCATCTTCCCTCAGTGTTTTCTTAAGCCATATTCTCCTGTGGTGGTGGTTTCTGTTCTCTTATCCAACCTCACATTCTCTTTACTTTGGTCATACCCTTGCTAACTGAGGTACAACACTCAGTTCTTCACAATGGCCTAATTTTGTTGCTTTTTCAGTTTAACTAATTCTTGCCCTGAGGAAGTGCCACTCAATCTCCTAAAAGAAGGGCAACCCATATAGCATGTCTTGTGTCCTGCATCCTGTGATGATGGGCTTAGGAGGGAACGAGCCAGAGCTTGCCCACCATGTTTGTAGATTTTGCCTACCATGTTTATAGATTTTCTGTGGTTTTTAGTTTCTTGTACAGGTAGATACATTCTGAAGCTAAGAGTATTTTTAGTGACTAAAAATAGCTACAGTTGTGGATGTGCTGTACACCTGGCAACTGGAGAGCATCCCTGAAGATAAAGAAGGAAGAGATCTCCAAGCAAGCCCCAAGCTTACTGTCTGGGAGGTGGGCTGTTTTTCTGCAGTACATGGTTAAATCCCACGGCTGGCTTCTGTACAAGCTGTGTTTTGTAGGAGGCAGCCTTGGGAAGGCCCGCAGACAGGGAATTACTGTAATCCGGCCTGGATGTCACAAAAGCATGGATTAATATTTCATCTTCTACCTTTGACTGTTGTCAGACTCACTTTGTTCCTGAACTGGGGCTGTGATCCTCAAAAGACAGCCTTGAATTAAAGATTAAGCCACTGTTTTGCTTGATGGAAAGAGAGCAGTTCTCTGCAGAGGACGGTGTGGTTCTTACCCAGCACTGCATGTGGGGATTTAAAGTTTCCCAAATCCAGACAACAGAGCAAAGCTGCAGTGGTGCCAGGGGCTGTGCGGGGGGAAGGGTCTCTGGCGGGTGCTAGCCACAAAAGTGAAAGTGAGACTGTTAATTAGCCAAAGGTAAGCAGGAGGCACTGAACTGCTCCAGGAGGTGCCTTTGACTCTGCTGTGTATGAGAAAGCTCATCACCTACGAGCTGTAGAATAAAAACAAGTTCCTTACCATCCTGTAGGAAAAATGAAGGCTGCAAGGAAGCCAGAATGGGCCAGCAGAGAGCTCAGGGCAGAGCCTTCCCCCAGGTCAAGGATACGACCCTCCGCCCAGTGGCAGGGCAGCACTCTCCATCGAAAACAATTTAGTTAAGCTGGCACAGCTCTTTGGGTGGAAACTCTGATTTCAGGATGAATGATTTGTATTGCTTAATCTCAAGCTGGTTCTGATTGATAAAGTCAAGTAAATTCTAGCCTGTTTAAAACCAACCTAAGAAAGCCTGTGCACATTTGTTCGCCTTAACTTTTCAGTTAAACCTGTTCAACTGCGGGGTTTTTTTTTTAATTTTTGTTTTTGTTTTTGAATACAACGAGACCTCATCATAATACCTGGTTATTTCTTCTTTGGACAGCTGACATGCAGTTTAAGTCCAGCACTTCCTCCTTGGTTTCTCTAAGCACAATAGCTTACTCAGCCATGGAAACCCTAAGACAGTTCAGGGTATTTAAGGGTCATAAATGAGCAAGTTGTTGGGCAAGGGATTACCCAAGAACGTGGAGAACCCAGTTTGAATGTACAACCAGAACTCGTGCTCATCAGTCACTGCCTGAGATGACCGCTATCACACAGCAAAGCCTGGTTCTTGTGGCTCAGCCGCTTGCTAGCTGACAGTGTTTCTTCTAACAAAGAGCAGGAGCAGACTCTCAGGAATGCTGGTGCAGAAAACCCCAGGTAAGCCTAAAAAGGCTCTTGCAGAAGGTTGCCTCGTAGTGGCTGGGAAACCACAGGCAAACACTGCTCATTGTGCCCATGAACATAAAAAAAAGAGGCTAATACAGTTCTACAAAGAATAAACCCCACCGTTTTCACAAACTACAAGTGAAAAAGCTATCCTGTGAAACATCCACAAAGAATTTTTTCAACTGAGCATGTTACTCAAATTTGAGTTTGCTGAACAAATTTTTGAGAGCAAAACAAAATTATTTTAATATGACTGGTCTGCTCATTTCTTTTGCTCACCAAGCAAACGTCGTTTTATTTCACTTATAACGATACACTTCAGGAGGCTGCAACTGCAGCTTTTGTAAAGGCTACCAGGTGGTCAGAGGCCACATATCCCTTGCACGGAAACTGCACAAATCCCCAGTGACTATTCCACTACACTCCCATGGGAAAGCGGCCAAGCTGATGATACAGCATGTCTGCTTTCAATACAACTACCTTTGTATATTCTTTTGAAGCACTGTTTCACCTTATTTTGGAACAGAACTTTAGTGGGGCCATTTCTTAACCCTATCATTTATTGATTTGTGTCCCGTTAACACTGTCACACCATCATGCAGAGCATCCCCACACTACCAGCCTCTGCAAGAAGGTGGCTTCACTATAATGGCAGCAAGCATGAGGGAACCTTAGCTCCCATTGCTGGATGCGGTTGGAAAGGAAATATTTTATCACCTTTGTCAGTAGAAGGCTGTGTATAGAGACTCAGAAAGCACTTGTGGTGGTTAACACTGCCTGAGCAAATTTGTTACTATGGCACCAAGAGTAAAAATACCATAGGCACGTAGGCCCGCGTGCACACACAGGGAGCGGAGGTGTTGGAGCCGTTCCTGTGCCCCTTTCTTGATCCACATTTCCTCACTGTTTGATCAGTGCCTTAGGAGCAATCACTGAGTGCCTCCAGGATGGCACCTGCGAGCACAGATTTCGCACATCTGCCTCTTGAGCATTTCTGTTTATTTTTTTATTTTTTGGGGAGGAAGAGATTTGGGCAAAGCAGAAAACCATCATTCATGTGGGAAGCTGCAATGATAGGAAGGGGGAAAGGAACCACCTGAACCCATTTTCCCAACCTCTTCTGTTTTCCTGGGAGTGGACTGAAACAGCAGCGTTTGGCCCGCAAACCTCTGCACCATTTTATAGCCATAAAAGAATACTATGAACATTGTAAATTCAAATGTGCTGAGAGATGTGCCAAATTTAAACCTGACTAGGCAAAATTAATATGCATAATAACTTTAATTACCCAATGAAGTACAATTTTTCACAGAATCCCCTGCCTCTTCCCATGCAAGTGCTCCACAGTCTTCAGTGAAAAGGCAGCTGGTCTGTTTTCCCTTTGTAGCCTCCATATTATACAGTGAGCGATTTGTTCCTCTTACAGAACAATTACTTAGCACCCGCTTTCGTAGAGATGGTCATCATTAACATATTTGAGTGCTTCACATTATTGCTGGGAGGTGAGAGTCTTTTTATATGTATATATTTTATAGGTTTATAAGTATCTACGAACATATAGAGATGTTATATATAAATAGCATCTAGTACTTTATCCATGAATATGTGTACAACTATGTTATCAATAGGTAGTTTTATATGTATGGTTTAATTTAATATCATGCATAATTAATATAACTTAATTTTATAGGTGTTTTAAAGGTAGGGAACTGATTTGGGGCATCCAGTTTGCCAAGTTTGAGATGTCCTTTTTCAGTGTATTTGGCATTGTAAAACACATCTTGGTGTAAGCATGGCTCTGGCTGATGTCCTTCATACTTCTCAGTGGCCAGTAGCTCCACAGCCAAAGCAAAAAGGGTCCAGAGTTTTTCCTTAAATGGTATATTTAGCTGTACATCGAATTCTTCAGGCAGGAAAAAAATTCCTGTTCTCCAAAGCAGGATGAGTTGGCCCTTCTCATTTGCCATTCAGCATTCTTCAGGCATCCTTTGTAATACTGTGACAGCCTGGAATACCTTTGAATATATGAATAATATATTCATAGATAATCTATCTATCTATGAATATAATATGTTTTTTGAGTGCTTGGATGACTTGAGAATTGTGGTCAGAAACACTTCAAACACTGCGTTTCTGAATACAATTTCCCTGTCTTGTTCCTTGGTGGACTTTCCAAACTGGCTTTCCCTGGAAATAATCCTCCGTTTTACCTACTGCAAGCAGAGAAGGTGGAGTGAGACGTGCCCATCATGGATGATGAGCACTTTTTTTTTCTTTTTTTCATTTGGGTTAGGGTGAGATCCCAGAGAGTGTCTCCAGGATCATCAGATAAAGAAGCTTTACAGCTCCTGGGAGGGAGCGTATTTGAAGCCCTGGTTTGTGTTTGCCATCCTAGAAATGACATCTTGGCCTCCCTATTAACAGAGAGAAGCAATCTTAGAAAGAAAACTGCTTTTCAGATGATGATGCCTCTGGGCTTCAGCTCCTCCAGCCAGAATTATTTCTCCAAAGGGCAGGCCTGAGCACCTTGAACATATTTAGCACAGGTATACAGGGTAGGACCTAGATGATATTCCCTGTTATTGGTTATTATTTCAATTTTGTATTCAGCCTAACTCCTAATATGTTGGTGGACGGGTTGCTCTACAGTCTGGAGAGGGTCCTTGATGGCCCGCCAGCTGGGCGACAGGTTTATTTGATGTTCTCATTTTCAAGATGCTGTTGGAGGCATTTTCCCCCACCTCAGGTCAATCTTCACAACTCTGCCTAAAGCCATTGCTGAGTAAAAAGGTTCAGAAAAAAATGCTGAGAAACTGGCTACCCTAGTCATTCTGAGCAACCATTTTCAACACCCTTGCACACCTTCCTGAACGCAAGGTAAGTTGCCAAAAATGGAGAAGACATTGAAGGAGGCTTATATTGAATCACTTTCTTTTTAAATAACATATTCCTTAGCAGACCAAAGCAAGCTTTTGCGGCTGCTTTTAACTCCTGTCTACACAATAGTTAGAAAAATGTGAGCCAAAAAGCCAATCATGTTTTAAATCAGAGACACACCACAGACATTGACGTATTTCATTTCCCCCTCACTGCCTCCATTACCTCTTGTCCACTCTTCCAGGGATTATCTCTGCCCACTGTTATCACTGATAACATTAGTTTAGCAGTTTTCAGTTACTTGGAATTCAGATTTAGTTGCAAATTTACTACATGGAGAGCCTGCTGAACTGTCAATGTAGTTTTCACTTGCCTCGAGAAGATGGCAGCAGCTCTCTCTGCTCTACACACTCTCTGGGTGAGTAATTATCTAAGTAATGGAGAAGCTCTTTAAATAAACCAAATTACTCTATGAGTTTGTAATTCTATCTGTGACAATTTAAAAGGAAGAAAAATGTGAGGATAATTCTCATTTCTTACAAATCTTTGTGCCCTACTTTACGGCTGAAGTTGCTGAGCAGCTCTGTTGCTGGTGCTTAATAGTTTCAAAGAGGGCTCAAAGGAGGGGGTGGGCAGCTGTAATTTTCCTGACCATCCACAAAACAGCCCAAACTCCTTCCCTTGGAGTTCAGAAGATATGTAAATACCTGTAAAAGGGTGTCACCTGTGTGTGTGTCACACAACTAGATGTTTTCTGGAGCTGCCTAACCTGCGCTGGGAGCTCTTCCTCACTGCTTTGGGCACAGCCTGGAGCACTGGCTGAGCCACCTGGCAGCTCGCTGGCTATGAACGACACCATCCTGCTCCTTCCCCGCTCCCCTGCACTGGCTCCAGTGATTTTGTCTAGCTCATTAAATGGGTGGAATACTAATCCAGCAAAGTGCCATGTTTGCTGGGGGCAGGCAGGAATGCACGGACAGGAGAGAGGGACATGACTGCCTTTTCCAGCTTGTTGCCCACCTCTGGGTACCGAATCAAACTGTGCAGGATTAAGTTGTGAAACATAATGAGCAGACCTAGCAGAACCAGGCTGCATCACATCTATTACAGAAAAAAAGAGAAGGCTTCAGTTCAGATCATCTGCAAATTGGCAGATCCTGCCTTGTGGGTCCTGATTTCAGTCACAGCTTTTGCCAAGTTTCCTGATGAAATGCAATGTTGAAAAAAGGAATACCCTCAAAGAGTGCTGCGTATCTGTATGCCCTTTTCCTGTTCAAGGTGCTGCTCTAATATCTATCCCTTAGCAGGACAGCGTAAGCATTCAGGACTATTAAGAAAAAGACATCCAATATAGAGGCCCAGGGAGGATTTTGTCAAGGCTTAAGGAACAGTTTTTATGGGCATGAAAAGCCCCAAATGAATAATACATAGTGACATCAGGAGCCAAGTACATGTAATTCTGTGTTCCTGCCTGAAAAACCTTCCATGGGGTTGGTGGGCTCTTCCTTGTGACACCATTGCTTTCCAGAGATAAGAGCACAGTATCATTCTAGAGAACGTCAGGAAGAGCTTGGGATTTCACTTTCAACCATCACTACATGAAATTGCTGTTGCTTACTGCAGAATTCAGCCCACTGGGCTGGCTCCTTCCCGGTGAGGGAGCATCAGATGGTGAGAGGCTGGCCAAAGCTTGCAGTGCACTGAGACAAGTGATGGCCCTGAAGGCAGACAGAGCCAGTGCTCCAGTGTCACTCACAATGCGCAGGAGCATCGTTCCCGCTAACATGCCAGACTGCAGGCTAGTATCGAAGGCAGGTAGAAAACCCTTCTCCACCTTAGGAATCCGTGTCCCCTTCGCCTCTGTGGATACGTCCTCCTGCAGCAGCACCTCTGCCTTTTCTCAGGGGCTCCAGCTGCCAGGAGGTGCTGCTGAGAATTCATGTGCTTTTTCCAGGTGGTAAACCATCCTGCTTGAGCGACCAGGAGCGATCTGAAGCCCAGCCAGTATCGCTTGGCATTTCATAGTTATAGGTCTCTTGAAAAAAAACAAAACCCAAACCAAAACACTCTATTTGTGCTGAAATCCAACAGAAATAAAACCCTCCTTGGTGACAGCAGCTCAAGCGGGACAGACAGCTGGAGGAGAGCCAGGCATGCCTCCTCCCCTGCTATGGTCCATTTGCCACAGGCTTCTAGAAGCACGTTTTGTGGGAGCTTTGCCCACTGCAACCTTCAGACCTTTCAGACAGACAACAAAAAAAAAGCAAGCGAAAGGCACAGTACTTTGGGTGAGGATGGTGATGAAGAGAAGACAGCCAGGGGCACAGGGGAGGGGAGGAAGGCAATGAGGAGACAGAGATCTGTGCCTGCACTTCCCACCTTGGTAAGCGCAAAGCTTTACACAGAGGCACAAAATGGAACCACAGTGTCCATAAGGATGCTGGAGAACTGCCTGCTTGCAGCAGAGCAGTGGGGCTGCAGATCATCAAAGCGACGGCTTCTCTCTCCACCAAGACGGCCAGCCAAAGCCCAATGTCGGGTTTTCTTTTACTTCTAGGCAAAAATTCACAAGGAGTGGAAGTTAACCCACCACAGGTCCTTCCAGGGAGAGAAAACTGCTTTCACATGATGATGATTAGTCCGTTGGTGAAAGCGAAAGGGCTTCTTGATCAACTGGAAAGTGAAAGGCAGCACCCCCCAACCACTCTGAAGAATACAGTCGCCAAGTAAGTTTAACAGCTTGTGCTTCTTTTAATGGAAATATCACATATTTATACACATATACATACTAAAGCACAAAGGGTTAGAAAACAGGCTTAATTTTCAGCCCCTGATTCTAGCATACTGTACGCTAATCCCTGAGAGCACCTGTCAATTGTATGTCTCCTGCAAGTGACGCTGAGGGTGCAAATTCAAGCGTTCACCTACAGCACAGGTTGCTTTTCAGATACTGAATCTGAATGCTAAATCTGCAGTGTGCTGGGTTGGCAGTAAACAAAAATTAATAGTTTAACCATGCAGTCCGGTGTACCAGTTCAAAATCCATCCTGAGATCTTTGCCATGGACAGCTAAAAGATTGTCTTCCTATTCTCCAAAGAAAGGCATTCATCTTATATTCTGGTCACAGCAAATCCATCACAAAATTTGTGCCTTTTAACGGCACAGCACTGATGTACTCGCAGACTAAAATCCTGTTTATATTCACAGGGCTGGGGAGGTTTATTAGCAGGGTGTATATTCTTCCAACTCTGACCTGGGAAGCTACCTGGCAATGCAGTCTAGCCAGCACAGCTACTCCAGCAAGAGGTACAAAGAACAGGTTGTATGAAAAAATCCTTCTTTCACAAGTCTGCCATGACCTCTGTCAAGCCCTGACCCCGCAGACACTAGCCAGCAATACTAGTCTGGGCGCTGGTTTTCAATCGGCTAAATTGATTTCTCCCCTGACACGCAGAGTTTCATTACAAGTTCAGTGAGACCGTGGCCAGCCTTTGTGCTGTGCGAGTAAAGGGTGGAAAAGTTTTCCCTCTCTTTAAGTGAAGAGCGAGGCTGGTGACAGCGGCAGCTGGGGTCTGCCTGGGCTTCAGCAGAGCAGCTCCGTCAGGAGGACACACCACAGCACATTTCATTTCAAACAAAGCCTGAGCAAAAGCACGCCCCGAGCATGTGCTGTGTGACTTGCTGTTTGTGTTTGACCTCGACTTTTATGAATGTGGTCTTTCTTCAGCAAGCAGCAGGTTTATAACCCTTCCTTATCAGAATTTGCCAGGGTTTGGCATGCCATTCAGACTGACTACTGGCAAAACCAAATGAAGCCTGAATGTGGACCACAGGAACCTGCAACAGCCTGCGGGAACTGCCACCTTAAGATGCACTCATCTATTGGGAAGGTTTTCTCCGAGTGCTGAGACAGAGAGGTGAGGTACTGCCCTCTCCAGGCACCCAGAGGCATGTTACCAAAGCTCACAATGACATCTGGCCACGCTTTCCAAACGTTAAGTGGCCAAGCTGCCTGACACTGCATCTCTGCCTGCATGTTCAGAGCATATGGCTGGACTTGATACCTGGGAAAATTGCTTGAACTTCTGGAAACTGCATAATTTTCCTGTCCTGGCTATAATCTGGAAAGGCTCACAATAAACCTGGTGGGTTTTTTTAACAGGAACTTAAATATCAACCTAAAAAACCCCCACCTGTGACTCATCAGCTCCCTTATTTCACAGTTAGACACAATGACAAAAAATTCCCTGAGACTAAAAAGGAGACAACAGATAGAAGGTACAGGGGAACAATCAGGGAGGCAGATCTTAGGTGACACTGGCATTAAAAAAACAGCTCAGATTCTCTGTTGCTCCAAAGAAATGAGTCTTTGCCCCTGATTTACACCTGCAGAGGATGTGAATACCTCAACTATAGAAATATTTCATATGTGGCCCTTTTTATATTCAACAGAGCAATTGTTGCATTAAGAACCGCATCCATACAGACTGTGTTGAGCTGTACAATTTAATACCTATCCTGTCTTAAACTTTGATTACTGGAATTAAAATAAAGTGCTTAGGATATTCAAAACAATTGTAGACCTGGGTTTTCATTGCCCACCAACACTGTGGTATATCTTTAACTTTTCATTATTACTATAAAACCTTGCAATATGTCTACCTAAGCAAGGAAAGGGAGGAATGTCTAGTGTTAAAAACACAACTCCTTAATTTTGTCCATTACAAAATGAACAAACACATAACACAATCCTTTCGCACACATCGTTTTTCAAGCTGCTTCTCAGTCATTCACCTGGAACTGGAAAAAAAGGAAACCACAAAAGGACCGCACCATTGAAAACTTCCTATCAACAGCAGACAGGTAAACTTAGTAAGTCTTCCACCTCAAATACCTTCCTGCTCCACCATCAAACATCAGGCATAGCCCATGCCCTGTTTCTGCACCTTAAAGGCCATTATTCACTATTCCAGCTCCATCAGTGGTGGGCATGCACAAAGGCATTCAATCTGTTGTCTTGCTCAGATAACAAGACTAACGGCTCTAAAACCTTCCAAGCAACTGCCTTTAAATCAGGTCCTGCATCTGGCAGGAGACACCTGCCTCTGCCTTTGAGCCTCTGCTACCTTTTTCTTCTCTTGTTCCTCTGCCTTCTTCCGCTCTTCTTTTAGCTCCTTGTATCTCCATTTGGGAATCTGCAAATAGGGGTCATCCTTTGCACTGCTCCTCCTTCTCGCCTTTTCTGGCTGGAAGGTAGGTGGAGGAGCCTTGCTGATACGGACCTTGGGGATGACAAATCCCGGCCTGACGCTGCTCCGTCTAAGCAAGTGGAGCGGCAAGAGGCTTGCTTTCCTGGTGGCTATGGTGTTCACTTGCGCGACTGCAAGGCTGACAGGCTGCAGGCTGGCTCGACGGTCCTTCTTCTTGGGGATCAGCGTGACTTTGGAGTTCTGAAATAGCTTTTCGTAGCTGCTAAAGTGATCTTTGTCCTGAGATCGGATCTCCTCGGCTCTCTGCTTCCTAATGATTTCTTGCACAGCCAGTCTGCGTTTCCCCACAGAAGGCGGGCTGCCTGGGCACACAGTCCGGCATGACAGAGCAATGAAAGGACTGCCCAAGCTTGTTGTCACCTTCACCATGTGGTCAAGGACCCCATCTTCTTCTGGGCCGTAGAAAGACCGGAATGAGATAGCTGCCCTCATGCACTCAGAAATCCTCTGCAAACAGCTTTTTGGCTCCGCAGCCTTGGCAAGAAGTTCCTTCATCTTTGGCCATTCTGGTTTATACTGATCACAAAACTGTTCTGGGCATGGTCTGTCCATCAGCTTTTGCATGATGAAGGCAGACTCTGATCTTCCTGTGTAACAAGCCCATTCCCATGAAGTCAAGCCACGGCTTGGGTCAGTTGCATGAACATTTGCCCCTCAAACAAAAGAAAAACAATCAGTGATAATTAATGAAACTGCCCACACATTCGTTGCTATGCTTAGAGGTAAATCAGGTAGATCCCTGCAGGGAATTGTCACATACAACACACAGTAATACTTGTGTCAAAAATGAATGGAGAGATCACATTCCTGACTTTCCAGAACTCCTGATGTATTTTAAAAATTAATAAAACGTATTAAGGCCGTGTATACAAAATTCTCTTAAAATGCTGCAAAGAATGACATAATGAATTTCAACTGCATTGAATGTTGCCTGCCAGTTTAAGATCCATTCACTCAAGCTCACAAGAATAGTGATGAATATGAAAAGAAACAATTCTGTACACAAAAATCCTTCCCATACAGAATAATGGGCTTTGCACTAATTGCTGCCACTCAGAAGACAGATCTTGGGCTACATGTTCCATGGAAAAATCACTCAGTGCTCTCACTAGGGTCGGAAACAGCAAATAAAATACAAGGAATTTCTAGAAAAGCATTAAAAAATTATAGAAAAAAATAGGCAAAAAAAAAAAAAAAGATAAAGCACCAGGTGTACAATTCAGGTTCTCTTATCTCTGTAAGGATACTGTATAATTAAGGAAAGCAGAGAGGATGAGGACAAAGTTGATCAAATAGAAGTAAGTGTCCACACATATCAGAAAGCAGATAAGGGGTAAGCTGGACCTTCAGTCTGGGCCCAAAATAGCTGTTCTCATCTACCTTAGATTACCACCCCTGAGGAAAAGAAGTAATTGTTAAAAAAACGTGGTATTATTGCCAAGCAGACCAGCCACAAGAGGCTATTTAAGGTGACTTAAGAAGTGACATGAGATGCTAGACAGCAGAAACTTATACATTTGAAGTACAGTGTTAGGTCCTGGAAGGAAATAATTTCTAGTGGTTACTGACTTTTGGCCTGTCGTGCCCCCATTCCCAATTTATGATCTTTACCCATCCAATTCTGACGCCTGTCCCTATCATCATGCTTTCTTCTCACATATTTCTAGGTACTTTTCCAGCTTTGCCTTCCTTTTGATCTCTTCATGTTCCTATAAGCCCCCTCACATGGGCTTCTGCTCATGTTCTTCACTCTCTGGCTTTCAAGAGGGGTCACACTCTTCTCCAGGGCACCTGGCTGCCTGAAGAGAGGATACAAGAGTAACAGGAGGGGCAAGCATCCTTGTCTGCTCTACTGTATCCTTTACAACTTCTGTAGTACTATATCCAATGCTGCCACATTCCATAGCAAGCAGAAAATTGCAAGGAAGTCCTCTCCGTTCTAGCATTAGGGTAGAAGCATGGGCATTTGTCAGTGAGGATGGCATGTGCCTAGTTCTGCTCACACAGAAGAGCTCTGTAAAGGACAGATGAAGCTCAATACAGAGTGTACCTTTGGAAGAATTGCTGCAGAACAATGAGAAACAACAAGTGTTTTGTAAGCTGAAGTCAGCAAGATACTGTTGCAAACACTCAACATATTGCAGCTAGTGAATGTTAAATGGTACAGAAGACCTGTCCAAAAACTAGCTTGGTGTCACCAATCAAGAAAAATCTCAGAGACGTGTCAAGGACTTGACAGCCAGCATCATATCCTCTACACTGCATCCAAGTGATCCTGGACATACCACCTAGGCACATCCATCCTGATGTTTTAAAGTATATGAGTATGTAGGTGAATTAATGAAATTAATAGGAGAATGAGTATGAGTGAATACTCCTTGGTTTCAGGAAGTCTCATTCTTAAACTGCAAATCCTTTGTTTTACATTTTGCCTTTAAACTTTGGATGATCTCAGAGGGACCTTTACACACTCCAGAATGTAGACTTTGTTCAGCAGCTCTGCAGCACATTCCTTGGGACAGGCAAAGGCACTTTGGCCAGCTGCTTCCAACGTAACTGAGCTCTTTAACATCCAGTTGTGGTTCGCAGGTATCACGGCCCTTTAGGTAATTTCTGGGTTTTCTGAAAGAATTTCAAGCTGGGATATGAACAGGCTACAACTTGGGCTTCGACTTTTTGAAGGGCTTCTCTATCATCTGAAGCACCATTTTCAAACAGCCAACACAAAACCAACCCACACAGATCTTGTCACAAAAGACCTCAGACCTACCTTGCCTCTGTGGACGTGCCTTGTTACCACTGACTTGCCTGGCAATCACTGCAGTTCTGGCTGATCCTGGTTATTGCCACCAGGCCTGCTCTGTTTCTTCAAGGAGCACCTTTGTTGATAAGGCTAGTGCCTCTGTGTGCCTTGCTGTCACCCTGGGCTCACCTCCCTTTGAGTAAAAGCCCACTCCTGCTGCTCCCTGACAGACACATCCCCCAGTGTTTTGGAAACTTTATCTCAGAAAACAATACTATAGAGTATTGAAATCCTGATCTGTCAACAGAAATCAATTCTGACTTTGTACCTTGTATCACAGAATCTATGCTAAAGCATGATTTACTATAGTGGTATTGATTTTCCGTACAAATCAGGAGACATTTCTGAAGAAACTTGTCATTCAGCAGAATGCCTCATCTGGAAAAGACATGAATAATCATGTCCCTTTTTAGATGTGATAGCAGTCTTAGTGAACTAATTGTCCTTTCGGTGTAAGTATAGCCTACAAGTTCTCTTTTAGGAAAACTGCATTTGCCACTTGCCTTGATTTTCCTGTGGAAGTTGTCATGAAGATCATTTTCAGCACAACTAGTTTGAATACATGTGCCCCTTTGGGATATCAATATCCTATTTGATTAAGAAGGGTTAATGTTCCTTGAGATGCAAAACCGACATCCTGACTTTAAAGACAGGGAGTGAAAGAGCTCATGCATCTGTTACCAACCTTTTTTATACGCAGTATTTAAAGCCCAGCCTCCAGATCCACGGCTGCTCCGATGACTTTACTAAAGCAGCAGTGAATTTACACTGGAGATTACAGCAGGGCTTGACACATGACTTACAACTGGCATTTCTGTGCTCGGGCGGGCTTGCTTGCTGAATTCTGGCAGCAGCACGGTCCTGGCAGTGCAGCAGCCTGTGACAAACTGCCGATGAGCGACTGGGTCCCACCCTGACTCGCGGTGCACTCACAAATAGCAAACTCACATATTCCAAAGAGTCCCTTTGAAAGAGCAACATTACAGCCAAATGTCTCAAAACCCCTTAATCTTGTAGTGATTGACCTTGGCCACCTTCCAGGAACTCAAATTTCAGAAAGAGAAGTCACTTTGACAATCCAGCTCCAACCATCTGTCACACATTGCTGCTACCTCTTCCCCATATGACTGTTAAATCCATGCTTGGGCGGCTAGGAAGGTGAGTTATTTTCCCGTACTGACCTTCTTCACTGCTCTAAGTAGGTGCCTGTCAATAGAGGTTCTACCCAAGCCACTAAATATACTGGGTTTAAAAACGTCCTGGCTGTAACTCTTAAAGACACATACCTGCTTTGGAGCTATGCAAGTAAACCCATACGGAGCTGTGCAAGTTTACAGGTGTTTTTCCCTTGTATCTCCATACTTTCTTATGCTTTAACATAGAATTGTGCTGGTTTCTTTGTGAAATTTATTTTTTCACCAGATCTTGTAATAACAATTCCTTTCACTTTCTTCAGCAAACCAGCGCTTTATTGTCAGCAGCCACTCAGTACCCCTTAAGCCCCGAACTATTTCTAAATCCATTCTGTATGAGCAGTTCCCTCCCTGCCTACATTTCATCAGACAGTACAGTGCTAAAAAATAATCAGATATTAAAATGGGTGTGGGCAATTTACCACACTTCCTTTGTGGCCCCTACTTTGAGCTGAAAATGTGAGGACCTGCAAAATACTCACCAAAATGTGTCTATAATCTGTGATTTAAAAACTTGGAGTACATTAACTCCACACCTCTTTAGCAAATGGATGATCTTTGGTACCCTGACTACCTCTGATGCACAGAGGCCGATACAACTTTCTGTAGGTAAACTCAACATGGAGGCTAACAAGCAAAGCCATCTTCTGGCTGGCTAAAGGTTCATTCTCCCCAGTAACCTGTTTTCTTATGAATCATGAAAATGAGAAGGTAGCTATTTAGATGCCAGAGGCAGCAACTGCATAGTGAACGTTGATACCAATACTTTTTGTACAAGAAGTACAACACTCCTGGAGACAATGTATCTGCCCCTGAGCCCTCTTGGAAAGCTCCTAGACAAATTTCCACGTGCAAACAGGGCTCCTCCACCTGCAGCATGCGGCTTTACCACCTTGTCTATGGCTTATATAAACATTGAACCAGTTTCCAGGGAAGGGTGCACCACACCTCTCAGAGCAAACACCCCGACACCCAATTTCCTGCCTGGTGTTTGCATGTGGCTGTCCAGTATTTACAGCTAGATGATGACAAAAAAAGCAGCAAAGCACTCTGCATACCTGCCAGCATCAAGGCTTTCACGCATTCCGTTCGGCCCTGCATCGCAGATTTCATCAGTGCTGTGAATCCGAACACATTCCTCTTCTCAATATCAAGCCCAGGAAAATAGTTCAACAGATAGTTTGTAATGGTTATGTGCCCTTTAAAGAAATAAAAAAGCAGAGAAAATATGTCACAGAATTAAGGAGCTGTCTCAAGGTTAAACCAAAAATTACTCCTGAAGGTTTGATACCTGGGAAAATGCTGCTAACTCGTAAGATCTCTTTTCCTTGTATCCTCTTCTACTCATTGCAGTCATCAGCCTTAGGGTTAAGTGGCACCAACTTACAACCAAAGTGTTGGGATAGGAGCCTGGAAACCTGGGTTCCCACCTCCTCTCAAGTTGCTCTCCTCTCTTAAAAGTCAGTTTAAGGTAAGGGAATAGTTGCAGACTAGAGATAGTCACTCTGAGGTTGCAAGGGGCCTCAGTTTCTTGACTCAGTGAGCAGCACTACAAAGGGAATTCCAACAGCTTTTGGAAGGAAGGCCCATCACCAGGGGGAACCAACTACAAAGGTTCAGCTTTTTCCCTCCTCTGGTAAATTTGAGCCTTACAATCATGGTGCTTCATTAAAAAGTGATACACGTGGTGGCTCCAGCCAATATAACTAAGAAACCATGCCAGGTCTAATACAAAACAAAAGAATATTTTGTACACAATTCCACATTTTTATTTTTCCATCTGACAGTGTAAAGCCACTTGTCTACTCTCTAGCAATAGGCAAATAGGGTGGTTGTTCAGTTTTGGTAGTAAAATGAAGGACTTAAGTCCTGTTTCTAAAAGCAACTGTTGTTGCTGTTATGTGCCTTGTACGCCAGGGTAACTGGTGACAGCAAGGGTGTGCTGAGCAGCTGAAGACATCTCTGGCTAAATGGTTGGAAGACCAATTAAAATATCAAGTCTTTATAATTGGACTATCAGAACAAGATGAATATCTAGTGCCATTCTGAGTCATTCAAAACAGTTTTCCCTTCACTTGTCATTCATTTTATGATGCTTTGATGCTTTATGAAATAATGCAGTCTGTCAGGCAGCTGCAACAATCACAATTTAATTACTAGGAGCTGTAAAAATATTCTCTCGTCTCACTCTGCAGTCCAGCCGAATATTCTGTGATGCATGTCATTTAAATTCATCTAGAAATGTTACTGAAGCAGATTATAATTCATATAGGACATTTTTCAAAGTCTATAGTCTCACATCTGGTGCAGATTTCATCAGCAGTCATTTTATATCAACACAGTCCTGCATTCCCTTCAGGAAGAAAGTTAAGAGATCTTTACCAATTAAGAGGTTTTCTAGGTGTTACACTATCTCCTAGAATTTTCTGGACTCAGCTACCTCACTGCGTAACTGGAAACTCTCCTGAAACCTCAGCAGATGTAGAGATGGTGCAGATCAGCTTAGCAACCCCAGAGTCAGAGGAAACCAAATAGAGCTCCCTGTACCTTGCGCCATCTGATGCAGGTGAAATACAAAGGTACGGCAAACCGTACAAGCTGAACAAAGCAAAAGCGAACTGGGTTCAGGGCAGGATCAAGTGTGCCAGTCCTGCTTACTCAACACAGAGGCTTCAGCTTCACTGACTTCATGGCATAAGATCAAATCCTAGCTGGGTATCAGTTACTACCAGGAGAATCTTTGTGCCCAAACTGTTTTGCAGGACATGCTCTGTTTCACTGATGGATGTATGGTGTGCGTCTTCATGAAGGTTTTGGAACAGCTGAAATACTGCTTTTTGACCACGGAAATCAGAGATGGGAACTAAACCAAGGAGAAATAATAAGATGGAAGATTTTTCAGCAGTTACTACATTACTAAAGATGTTCTTCCCTTTGCCAATAGTATGGCTGCAGTAAGAGACATTCTGCAAATCTGGGATGATCCTAAGAGTCAATCCTGAAAGACCTTGCTCAGTCAAAACTCTCCAGGGGACTACAGGTGGCCTTAAATGAGACAGAAAAAATACCAGCAATAAAATAACAAAGAAAAGGTTTGAAGAGGTTTGTGATTCTCAGAAGTTTAGTGTCTCAGGGATTCCTGAAAACCACTTCAGTTTTAATCTGCAGGAGCTTCTATCCTCTGAGGTTTCCTTCAAACTTCTAGTTCAAACAGGTATCACATTCAAAGCAAAACTCAGAGCTGTCAAGTTTTTGTTCAAATCCTGTCAGATGCTTTTAATTTAAGGCCATAAAGTTTGCTTCAGTACTCCTGCGTCTGGGCAAACTAGAAGTGTGTATCTAAATTGTGAACCTGGTGAGTCTTCCATGATTTAAAGTGTGCTATGAAAGCTGTATGCAGCTCTAAAATAAATTAGCCTGGCCTCAGCCAGCTCGATACTCAATTCATATCAGGCTCTTGCTGTTTGTAAGCCAGATCTCTCTTCTACCAGAACTGGCATGCTAAGGGTACAATTCTTCACCCTATGAGCCATATTTAGAGATCAGCACAGATGTCTGTAATAGCTTAATTCACTTAATTGCTGCCACAGAGGAAATGCCTATAATGATGACTGTATTACCTAATAATCTATGTAACAGGCAGAAGGATAAGCTGCGTAGTAATGAAGATGCTTTGTCATATAACATCACTATTTCAAGTTGTACCTGCAAAAAGCCTGTTTGGTCTACGGATGGTGAATGCTTTCTGATGGATGGATGGAACCGAAGGCACCCAGAACCTTTTATCCTCTGGATGCTTTAGGTCTTTGTGTTCTCATGGCTCCCTTAATATATAGAAACTGAGATAACTTCTGATTTTGTGTTCCAGCTCTGCAGCCTTTCCCCAAACTGGTTCCTGTAACATAAAACATCTATATTTTGTGAGCAAACACGACTCTCTAAACAGCAGTGTATGCCAATTACCTTACACTGCCACTGATATAGCTACATCCCCAGCAGCAGCAGAACTGAGAAAAAAATTCCAATGTAATTTTCCTCCCTCTTCCCATTTTTGGAAACCACTTTCCTTCCTTTCTTTCTTTCCACTTGTTATTTCAATCTCGTTTGTGTCGATCTGCCATTTTTTCTGCATTGTCCTTGTACTGACGTTTAACGATTTTGCTTCTGCTTTCACAGCATCGCCACCCACTTCTAGGCACAACCTGCTACAGGCTGCAACCAACATACAGCTTTGGAAGACAAGCTCTCGTTGAGAAGGGATCCCACTTCCACATGAAATACTGACAGAGCAAGTGAACAGATCAATTTTCAAACCAGAAATTTACTCACCAAGCAGAGCACTTTTTGGCTATTTTTCTACACTAATAAGCTTGTTAAGCAAGTATTGCTTTTCACTGATCCCTCCAGCCTATATTTCTCAGGTCAGGTCATGCAAAAAACCTTGGTATTAGATACTTTCTTTGAAGGATGAGAATCTTAAATTATAAAAAACAATATGAGGAACTGAATTTATCTTCTGAGGCTTTAGTTGGTCTTCAAGATATTTTTATTTAATTCAAGCTGATGCTCTGATTTGAGCATCATGTCTGAGCACTCATGAAACAGCATAAGCAAGTGTGGATTTAAACTCCTCTAGCAAAAGTAAAGAGGCCTCCCTGTCACCTCCCTTAGTATCTGTACCTCATGTTACAAATGCAGCCTCTGAATCACAAGGAATGATCCCTCCAGACCACAGCTCCTTTCCCAATCCAGCTCCTCTTTGAGGTCTGGCCATATGTGGTGGCCCACCTGATCAGTGGGTCATAATAAAAATAGCAGCACGTTCTGAAACCTTCTGATATCACCTTACAATTAACTGAAAGAATGTAGCTTTGCTGGTAGACTTCCACAGGAAAACTCATTATTTTTGTATAAATAACAGCCACCTCAGAATAATTTGGCAAAAACATTATCATTTTAATGGACTTAAGTTAAAAAAAAAAAACAAAACAATGCATAAATCCTCCACTAAGGGAAAGCTCACATAAGCTTTGCTTTAAGTTCTTCCTGATACACTGCTCAGTGTTACTACTTAACATTCAGCAATAATTAAGCAGCATCTCTTGCTCTACAGCTCCTCTGGTTGCAATGTTAACCTCACAGTAATCTCTATTAACACTACAGCAGTATCTTGTGATAATGAATTAAATAACTGCTGTTGACACTGTAGCTCAGGATTATCATAGGCAGAGGAAAACATCCAAGTTGTCAGGAGTTTGTGTAAGCTGTTGTTGACTCCAATCATTTCCAGTTGCTTTGGGGATCAATAGCAAGTACTGGCAGAGAGTGTCAAGTCAATGTCAGCCCTCTGGATTAATTCTGAGCTCATTATCACGAATTATAAAGGTCAGGAAGGAATCAGTGCTAAACCTTTTATAGTCCAAATTTATACTAGGGCAGATAAATAAAAATAGGTTAGAGGTTTGGAGACTTCGCTTTCTTTGGAAAGCTACTGTACTCATGACATTGCTAGGAATGTGACTACTGTGGTCACAATTCCTTCTTCCAATATTTAAGACCTATCTTGCAGCGATTTCTGTTGCAGAGTTCACTTTTTGGTGCAACACAAAGTTCAGTACTCCCTGGAGATGTCTAGTGGCAATATTACTAAATTAATACGTAAACGGAAATGCTGCCATCTTTAGACTGTGATGCCTGTTGATGTTGCCCGATGGAAATTTGTTTCCTTCAGCCAGCCCAGAGTGTGGGAGGGAATACTATGTCCTATGAACTCCCACAAACATCCCATATTCTTCATCAGTGAGGAGACACGGTAACAGTCAGGTATGCATTTCCCTGTAAAGTGACTGCCTTTGAGGAGCATGCTTGAGGGATGCAAAGGAAACCATGGATGCAGAGCCAGGCAGCCCTTGGAACATCTTTCAGTCTACAAAGTGAAGGCCTCCTTGGTCAAATTTTTCCTGATTTACATGCTTTAGGACTTTGTTAATACTTGAAATAGAAAACTACAGCTTCCTTTAAAGGTTAAAGCACAGTGTTTCAGTTTTAATAGAAATTATCGACTGATGGCTTTTTAACTGTACACTTGAAACTAATAATGCTTTAGGGAGCATCTCTCACACTTCTGTGATCTGTTACACTTGTTCACTGAATATTACCATGCTGGGTGGGATAAAAGAAAACCTGGGGATAAACTCTCTCCCTCCAGTCTGCATCAGGATTAACATGGTTGATGTCAATATAATCAGCCTGGTATAAAAGCAGCACTGGCAAACACTGAATCCTGCTGAGACTATGTAAATAGGAGTTTTTTGCTTTTAATTATGGAGTGGTTGAAGAATGTCTTAGCAGCTAAGATACTTCTTAATGATGATACGTTTTCCTACAGTCAGCAACTACTACAGTCCCACTGAGGTAGGTGCAGCAAGCATGAGAAAAGAGATGCTATCAGCACTAATAAAGCACATTACATGACCACAATGTTGACTAGTTGCTTGCCAGAGCAAACATAGGAAAATAAGCCTAAAGGACAAAGCAGCAGAGTCCTGCACAGTAGAAAGGTATAGATTTTTCTGTCTTAATCCATTGGGTAAATATTACTATAGATTAATTAGTTCAAAAAAACATCACGACAAATTTCCTTGGGAGTGGGCTTGCCTAGGATTACTTTACGCAGACTAATTTCTTTTAGAGTTCTGAAAAAATCCTAGAAATAATAGCCATAACAAACACTCCTACTAAGCCCCTGTAGGTAAGAGGTGAAACACTGAGCCTCACCTGCCTGCGCAGCTGTAATTAGAGCCGTGTTCCCTTCGTTGTCCTGCCAGTTCACATCAAGGTGAGGGCATTGTGCTAAGGCGATTACAACGTCCACATAACCTTGGTAACAGGCAACGATAAGACCATTCTGTAAGTAAAATATAAAGAGAGAGTTAGGTTTACCAGACTCAGAAAAGTTCGGTCTACTTTCTTTTTTTTTTTTTTTTTTTTCCAGACTGAAGAATGGAAAAGGTATCAGCATAACCAGTGATTAGCTCCAGGCACAATGTTCAGATCCAAAACATCACTTTTTATCTGTGCCCTTTGGTGAGTAACATTTGGTATTCCTCAGAAATACCTTAGAGAGTAGGTATAATGTTACGCTACTTGGAAAGTAACTGTTTATAAATGGCTTATGCTTATACGGCTATATACTCTATATCCAAATGAGAATAAATCAGATTTTACTATATAATAAAATGAACTCGCAGGTAAGATGAACAGGATCTGCTCTGAATATTAATTATCTGAAAAACAACTCCATGTTCTCTGAAGGGGAAGCAGTAAGCAGGAGTTGTGTTCATACTCCCTGCTGCAATCTTTAAATACTTCAGCCTTCCCATTAGCACTAGACCTTTTTTTATAATCATAAATAAAATAAAATTGCTTTTAGAGTTCCTGTTTAATGTGCTTTATGACAGCTGGAAGCAGTAAAACTTTCAGGAGGAAGCTGAGCCAAGAGGTAAACCATATAACTCCGTTTGGTACCCAGATACCATTTCACTCCACAGCAGCAAACTGACAGCTTCCCTAAAATACATCAAAATACACTTGTCATTAACTAAATGGAACTACAGTACTTAATCCTGGCTGCTCACTTGACAACAAGGATTAAAACCATTATCTCCGGTCTTCAGGATTACTTGGGCAGCCTGGTGTCCATCTCCACAGGGCTGGCAGGTGTAGAGGGGGGCAGGTGCAGAGAAATTAGTGCTCCCTGCGCTCCCTCTTCACTGCCGGTGCAATGACTCAGTTTTCTTGTGCTCAGCATCAGTGTATGACTATTGAAAAGATACGGGCAGAGACACAAATCTCCACTGCTCTGGTAACTCTGCCTGCCTAAAATGCACTCACACAGACATGCTGCAAGTTCATGACCACAAAAGACTAGCGAGAAGGAGAACCTGGTTATGAAAACTGAATGGCCTGCTCCGACTCCTCCATCATTTTTCTAAGTGGCTCTTGCCTAAACATTTTCTTTATTTCTTTTGCCCATGGACACTACTGAGATAGAGACATTCACCAAATGACAACTGATGCTTCTGATTTATTGTCATTACATATTCCGGATAGTCCTTTTGGCTTAGGTGCCAAACAGCTTCATCAAGGTACAGAGGCAATGCCAGCTCTTTGGGATGCTCACAGGCTATGCAGGATATTTCTTAATTACATCTCTCAATAAAATTATTACTCCAGTTTCTTTTATTCTCAATTCACTCTTGTCCTCAGCATGCAGCAACACACATTACTGCTTTTATAGAGTATCTCCATTTCAGAGTCCAGCGGAGGGCTATGAGGATGATTAAGGGACAGGAACACCTGCCTTATGGGAAAGGTTGAGAGACCTGGGGCTTTTTAGTCTGGAGAAGAGAAGACTGAGAGGGGATCTAATTAATGTGTATAAGTATATGAGGGCTGGGTGTTAAGAAGAAAGGGGCAACCTCTTTTCACTTGTGCCCTGCAATAGGACAAGGGGTAATGGATGCAAGATAGAGCACAGAAGTACCACCTCAACATGAGGAGGAACTTCTTTACTGTGAGGGTTACAGAGCACTGGAATGGGCTCCACAGAGAGGTTGTGGAGTCTCCCTCTCTGGAGACTTTCAAGACCCGTCTGGATGTGTTCCTGTGGAACCTGCCCTAGATTCTATGGTCCTGCTCTGGCAGGGAGTTTGGACTCGATGATCTCCAGAGGTCCCTTCCAACCCCTAACATTCTATGATTCTATAATTCTATGAATGTTATTTGGTGTTCTGGGACCTTAGGTAATCCCAGAGTTCAAAAATCTGAACTCTAATGAGATTAATTAATTAATTCAAACCTCAGAATATGTTCATTTTGTCTTGAAACTATGAAGGGAGAAAACCTCACACACAGCTGTGTCCTAATGTCCTGACAGTCATAATCAACTTCAGCCTGTCTGATTTTGCAACTTTTTCAAGCAAGACTTTCTTTGCAGTCTAACATAATTGAGAAATTATACAGAAAGTCTTTTTTAAAAGCTGTGGTTGCAAGGATGGCATAGAATAAGCTAAGTCTTGGCTTTCCCATATGTCCCCTATATGTCCAGCTAAAAAAGCAAACCAGAATACAGGTCTTTCCTCAAGAAGCATCAGTTTGTCTCCTCAACACTTACTGCTCTAGGATGTATTTGTTAAATGTTGGGCAATATGTATGTACTGCCATCTTAATAGACTGTACAGAAGGATACAAAGTGAGAGGAAAACTCCTTCGGCCAAGCTCCAGTCAGACCTTGTCCCATCTCACCCACATGCCAGAGGAATAAGATACATAGGAACTGCTCCTCCTACCAATCCATGATCATGGTATGCATAGCTGCAGCAAGGGAATAAGGAAGACATTAGCTAATTGAATTTGTCACAGCTGGTTGAGAAAACAAAATGCATAAATACAAGTGGTTCTTATAAAGTGCACTGCATGATACATGTCCATCTGAGAAAGCAAGGTATGGATTAATTGCCAGGGATTGACTAAAGATTTCAGAGATTAATTCCAAGATGTACAGTGCATCCTTTTATTTTTTAGGAAAGCCTAAGTAAATTGGCCTGATCAGTCAAATTAAGGAGCTCTTCCCCCCTCACATGCTGAATCTCTTCAACGCTAGTGAATTTTTCTAAGGAAAGATTAATAAAAATGTCTTATCATAGATCAATAGTTGAAAGTGATGGACTTACAGTAGTGAATTTAAATCAGCCTGTGAGTCTAGGATCAAACATTTCCTTCTAGTCTGGGGAGCTGCTTGATTTTTTTCTGTTATCTCTAGTGATTATTTTAAAGTATTACATTTAAGTTCATTAACCTCCAAAATTATCTTTAAAGTCAAGGAGGAGGAAATGACATGTACTGGGATATATCAGAATTTGACAGTCTGTTTTAGTGCTGTGTTTCTGAGATTGTCTTGTGTCTTGCTTAGAGAAAAAAAAAATGGGAGGGGAGTGTGAAGTATTTTGAGACAAGAATAAATAGGTTTGGATATATATGCTCTCCTGGAGTTACATTCTGTTAACATAGAAAAGGGCATGAGATGTTCTACGTTTAAAAAAAAAAAAAAAAGTAAGAAAAAGAGGACATAAAAACATTTCACAGAAGATGCACCATCCTGCCTGCCACAGTCGCCTCAAGGGAATGTGATACCCTAGCCTCTGACAACGATGTTTGTGTGAGACATGACACACTGCAGAGGTCTGTCCCTTTCACAAGTCACACTTGTGAAAGTAGCTCAGTTAAACAGTTGCTCTGTCTCTTTTTTCTCTTCTAATACATGATTTTTAATGAAAAAATGGTGAGAAAAGAATTTCTGTTTAGTAACAGCACTTAAAATTCCTTTTGGAGACCTCCTTGGCCTCTTCTCTATGCCCCTACAGTCTTCCCCTCAACACATCAGCCACTGACACTTCCTCTGAGAGGAAGTTGATCAATTAGGTCTTTAATTCTCAAGTCTGAAAAAGAAACCAGCTTTAGATAGCATGAGAACCTATGACTACCATAATCTCTGAAAATTATTGAGACCTGTAATTGCAGGATTTTGTAAGCGGCTGATTTCATTTAGGTGATTTAGTCTAGTTATATATCCTCCACTGGTCTAAATCAGTACTGCTTTACTGACTCCACCAGCTCTTTGTCATTTTGCATCCAGCTGAGCTTGCAGCTCTTTTTCTCTTGCCGTGAGCAGCAACCATTTATTCCCCAGGATTAACATTAAGAAATAAAGGGAAAGGTACCAAATACCTACTTTAGACCGGAGAAAGGCTACTCTCCGCTTGACTCTTCCTGAACAGTCATGGTGATAATCTTTTCACTGCTGTCAGTCCATTCCTAAGGTTTTCATCTGCACAATTTTTTTTTTCCAGAGGCAGTGATTGAAGTGTGTCCCTAAACCTTGACAAAGAATTCTTTTTTCATCAAAAAAGAAATTAAATTGATTGAAGGTTAACCCTTCCAGAAGCCTAGCTGATGTTTTATAAGACTTCTGCAAGTAGTTGCCTATCTGAATTAACTACATAGAATCATAGAATCACAGAATCAATCAGGTTGGAAAAGACTCCCTATGAATGAGACAAGCATATATTTTGGAATGAAGACATTCTTAAATGCTTCATATTTACATGATGAATATTTATTTAGTGCGCTCTAGTAGACCACCAGATGTACATCTTGTCTTACAGGACCACTTGAAATATTAGCACATTTAGTACAGCTGGATAGCAAAGTGATAAGTTGCCTTATCTAAACCCTTACTGACTAACTCTGCACCAGAAAGGGTATTTCCTAATGTTCTAAAATTCTGAGCAGCTTTGAGTGGCCATCAGTCTCTGTACAGATTTCCAAAGAAATATTCATTCTGTCCTGAACATGCAACTTGCTACTAAATTAGCAGAGGGCTCAGGAAAGAAAACAGAACAGGTTTCACAGGCTGGTTTCTCATTTTCTATCCTGGAGAAAAGGGAGTTGTATAGCACTAGGAGTGGAAGCCTCAAATTTCTCCAAGGGATTGCATTATTTGCTTCAAAACATGGTAATTTCAGAGAGTCATGCATTGCAGGATGGTAGTTTCAGAGGAAATTAAAGATCAGTCACTAGAAGAGGAAAAGAATCTGTTGCTGTTCCTATCACAAGGCAAAAGAAAGGGCGACAAAAAGGCTAAAATCAAAGGATTAGTAAAAGATGTGGAGAGATGAAAAAAAGAAGGAAAGAAAACCATACTGCTATGGTATTAATAAGCATTCTGGGGCAATGGTACAACTTTTAAATACAAATCATGCACAGGGTTAAATGACAACAGTTCCATTTAGAATTTAAATCAAGTTTCTTGCACTTTGCAGCACTTAAATTAATTTATTCCTTTTATTCATAGACTCTGTTTTCTGTTTCAAGGCTAACAATGGAATGTAATAATCTGCTCAGGGGTAAATCCTGCAAAAATTGTTGAGCTTGACTGAAAAAAATTAACACACATCCCCCAAATTATATTTTCACCTACTACTCCCTCTTGATACAAGAGCAAATATGGGTACAGCAGAAACCTTTTAAAACATTTTTACCAATAGCAACAGAAAAAAACAAATATGAGAAATAACAGGAAAGTGATGAATGCTCAGTTTTACTATCAATGATTAAAACCCTACACAAACACAGGCATAGTGTAACAACTGAGACATCAAGAGCATGGCTTGCAATGGCACAAGCTGTCCTTAAAGGGAACATGCTTAATGTATTCAGGAGTTGTGGGAATGAAAAGTAGTATAGGCATCAGATTTTTTGAACTGGGCATTCGAGGTGTCAGCATTTCCATCCTTCTCTTGGATTTTTCAGATGAGTTTTATTCTGTTCTGACTAGAATAAAAAGGAGATTCTAGCTAAAGAAATATACTGAAACACTTCATTGTAAGTGTTCAAATGCCTTGCTGATGCAGCCAGAAAAAAAATGGTGAAATGACGTCTCAGCATCAACACTACTGGGAGATACCTAAATGGCACTTTTGCAAAACCTTGTGAAACTTACGGTTAGTTCCCTCCTCTGCCCATTGTTTATATTTCTTGTCTCCTACAAGGCATTTTGCAACACTTTCACTCATATTACAAGGTTTTAAAAGTGCTACTAATTTCAAACTTTCTATTAGCCTATTCCAGGCTTGTGTACCCAGAGAAGTAAATGCACTTCAAACTAGCAGAGGAGTTCACAACTTACTGTACCCCAGGCTTCCTCATGGATATTCTTAACACATGTTGAAAAGGGATTTTTGTAGGCCAGCCTGCTCCAAGTTATGTGTTTGAAATAAAATGCAGTCTTTTATTGATGTATGAGCATTACAGACGAGGCCTCATGTACTGCAAGTATTTTCAGAGAAGACTCAGTTAAAGCAGAATTAACTATGCCACACAAAAGTACCATTAACAAGTACTAAATTTGCACATAGGGAAATAATATGGAGTTTTGTGATATAAATTAACATCTCTGTATTAAATGTGGTATTTCCCATATAGACAGCTTCTCAGTAAAACAGTCTGTACACGGGACCACCTTTTATACACTAATGTGTTACATTACGCATTCGTGTCAATCCAAGAACCAGAGCATGTGAAATTTTTTGAGAAAGACTTGAAGAACGCAGAGCTAACATGCTGCCAAACAAGAGAGAAAAGACACAGTTCTCCTTCGGAGTGGAAATACCAGAAGAACTAAACATGTTTTTTGCATAAAGCTAACATTGAAGGAAAGGATGTTTTCATACCAGAGTCCTTATTCACAGAGGAAAGACCTAGAAGTGGCTCTAACTGAAGTGTTGGTAGCAAAGCTTTCAGAATATATTAACAAATGAACAATAACAAATGACAAGGACAGAGTGATATGCACTCAAGATTTCTACAGAACACTGTTCGGTTCTGAAATTGATTAAGTACTGAGAGTAGCATGTGATCAGCCTTGGTATCAGAGGAATGAAAGATGCTAAATGTAGTACCACCTGGTTATGTAAATCTCAGGAGGATCCAGTTTTAGCTTTCATTCATGACATACTGATAGAGGGAAAAAACCCAACCAATCAATAACAGAATTAATATACTGAAGCAAAAGTTATATACTGGAGAACTATAACATGAGGAAAGATATAGAGAAGATGAGTTGAAAATCACCCTTTGCTTCTCCTAATATAACAATTAAGGTATAAAATTATATGGCAGAAGATGCAAAATAATGAAAATTAATTCGTTTTATACACTAATACCTCATATATGTTTTCAAGTTAAGAAAAAAGTAACTGCAAATAAATGGTCAAAAATTTGTCCCTGAAGAATTTCTGAAAATCAATTTATTCTCCAAATGTTTAAACTACAGGGGAAAAAAAAAAAAGCCCTAGTTCCACCTCTTACGTAAAATAAACATGGTTTACCTGTTAAAGCGTCTCCTCCCACTGGCTCATCTCCCAACTCTTTCCATGGCCACAGCATGCCCCACAGCTCAAGCCCGTCAAGGATTGATGTTTGTCTTTGGGTACTCCACAAAGCTAAATCTTTACAAAGCTGCAAGGCAGTCAAGGCATAGGGGTGTAACATGTGTAACTGCTGTGCTTTGAGCTAGGAGAAAATAAATTACTTAAGTCATACCTCACTTGCCACCCTCTGGTATCATCACAGTGATTGGCCATTTAACTCAACAAAGCGTTAAAACCATTGACATACTCTTCTTGGCATTCATCAGACTTTGGATTTCCTTTGAGAGGACCTACTTACTACAGAAAGTGGCTTATATCATGTGTATTCTTAACCCTATCAGTCTGATTTACATGTGAAACCAGACAAGAATAACAAAACTGTCTGTGAAAATGTTGAATGCTATACTGTTTGAAATGTCTTCCAAGAAATGGACTGGAAGACACACTACTGAATGATTTGTGTTTGAAAGCTACTTGGTAATACAGCTAAAACATTCTATAGAAAAAAATTACACAGAACTGAAGAAACAAGAAGGTATCTGCAGAAATAAATACCCGAACAACAATAAACACAGAACAAGGTCTTTCTTATAAATTTAACATCTGTCCCAAACTAGGATGTAATTCCAGGAACCTCTGATAGGATAGCATTACTTGACTCACCACTATAGTTTCTTTGTGCTCCAAAGTCATTACCTTTTCCTTGCCTAAATCAGATCAGAATTAACTCCTCACCCATGCTACCTCATTCCTCCAGTCAGGTCAGCAGTGTCACAAGACAGAGCTTCCCTACCTCGGTGCTCTCACCATGCCATTACTTGCTCACCAAAACGGGCATAGGCCTTCTGGAGGTCTTTACCCCAGACTATGGTTTGCAGCAGCCCATGGTCCCAACACCTTTTTCACAACGTATCACAGAACTTCTTAAAGGAAATTAATAGGTATAGCTTGAAAAAGCCAAACTTAGTGCACTATTCAGTGCTTGAGAATTATCTGGATCTCTTTGTGAAAGAGATGCTTCAGCTGAAATAGATATTACAAGGCTCAAATACAGAGTTTTCTGAGAAAATCATATGAATTATGCTGTGTCATCTCCCTTGCCAGACCGTCCCTTATAGACGTAATGTATATTTAAACATCAGTTTGCATAATGTATATATTGCAAAACATACCTTAAATAGCTAAAAAGTATGATTTACATGCAGGTTGTTGTACTTATATACATATGTTTCCCAGACTCATTTGTACATGTACAAAGATATTAATCAATAAAGATGACAAAGGGTCACTTTTTCAGAAAAATGAGCTCTTCAAAGTTCTAGATTTCATAAACTATTTTTAATATTTGTGAGGAATTCTAGGGATGAGCAGAAAACAATTGCTGAGGTTTTTAGTTAAATAATAATTTTTTTCTCAGTATTACTAAAAATAAGTATTCACCTACTACTCATTTTCTTTTTGGTTAAGAAAGCTAGAGTTTGTTTGAATAAAGACAGAAAAGAAGATGTTAGAAGTTGTTTACACAGCAAAGAATAAGATGCCAACAGGAGGAAACATTTAATGCAATTGTGAAGCAGTTGTATTTTGAGTACAGGCTTACTGCCTAATTCAGAAGCACGCTGATACAGGCATCTGGTAGCTTCTTGTTTGGAGTAGCACTGCTATTCTCAAATATTTTAAAATAATGAGTTTTCTTATTCCTGCAGCTTCAAAGTGCACACTTTCAAGCTTATCTCTGCAGCTTTTAGGACCTGGAACTCATTTTTTCTGTTAGTAAAAACTGAAGTTCAGAATAAACCTATAACTTTGAGCTCCAAGACTTTCAGGGCAAAGGATGAGGACATGAACAGGAAGACAGAATAAGACAGAAATGCCAGGAGGCTTCAACAGCGGCCTAAGAGAATACTGTGTAAGTGAACCCCACAACTCTCATTTTTATGTTGTGCAAGTTACTTGAACTTCTCCTAATTATAGGTTCACCATGCTTCATTTTGAGCAAAGGTCAGCACTAAAGTGATGTTCAGAGAAAGACAGAGAGGTGCCAATTTTCTACCAATGTAAAATGAAAATGCTTCATTGGCCCATTCCTCCACAATTCTCCGGCTTTTGCAGAGGAAACATGCTGACTCCTGCACTCCCATAAGAGTATATTCCCTTCATGCTCACAGCCACAACCCACAGCCCTGCAGAGTAGAGACAGCCCTTAAGATGAAGGGAGCACTCTGGCTTCACTTATCCCTCTTTCCTTTGCAAAAAGAGAGGTTTTTCACACTATCTTCTTCCCACAAATGGACTGTGTGAAACAACATGCTGCAGCAGTGGTATCTCATGGTCTCCATCCTCTGTCACAGGAATTGGCAGCTCATAATTTCTCACAGAGCCTACTGGCTAATGACTTAAGTAAACAACATCACTACTTCATGTGTGTTCGTGCTTGCTTAATTTGTCCATTGCTCTATTTTAAGTCAATGTCAATTTTGGAAAAAAAAAACAGCTTCAAACACTGCTCTTCTCACTTCCATATTTGCATACACATTGTTACTTTTTGTGAATATGAGCTGCTGCCTGAAAAAGCCTAAGTCTTTAAATCCTGTTTAGGTTTGCAATATGCTTTGTTTAATTTTTCCTATTTTTAGCAGGAATTTCAGAAAGTACAAAACAGGATAGAATATGGTCCAGTAATCTGTATCCATTTTTTATTGTGGCAATTGCCAAAATTACTTAATGTATTATGTGGATTTTGTGATTTCACAAAGTCACCAAATTTGTATCATACAGTTTTGGTAATACTGATTGCTACATTACGTTTTTTATCCATGGAATATGCTTCTGAACTTGTCTTTGTAATAGAAATTCTAATTCCTGCAATAGCCTCCAGTTTAACTCCCTGAACCGTATAGTAGTAGGAATTCCCTTCATTTAATATTGCCAAAGAACAACAGTGGAGACATATTAAATAGTTCAATGTATAATGGTAACTCAGAAGAGGTTCTTCTTTCACAAATGACAGCAGCCTCCCAATCTTTTTATTTTACTTGTTAGAACTGAATATAACCTTTCCCTTTCCTGGAGCAGCCTCGTTGCAGACATGTTTCCCGACCTACTTCTTAGCTGTTTCCCTAAAGAAAATAAAATACCCTTCTG
This sequence comes from Coracias cyanogaster, assembly GCA_033124195.1. Lineage (NCBI taxonomy): Eukaryota > Metazoa > Chordata > Aves > Coraciiformes > Coraciidae > Coracias > Coracias cyanogaster. Next base: position 85,345 of record JAVSBS010009410.1, on the reverse strand, counting down.
AATTTTGAAAGTGGTGAAAAAACCAATGTCGATAATGTTTAATAAATAACCTTTGTTAAAACAGTCTAAATCTATGTAGAGTAAGCCCCAACAGCCCTCACATCCCACAGCTGATTTGCATATTGGGTCACGGAACATGTTTGAGGGTATTTGACTGCAGACCTCGCTGAAATACTCATAGTACTGTGTTTCAAGTAGCATTCAGTGTATATTGTCATTAGACAAAGACACCTTGTTGTGAACACCCAAAACACCACTATTTTTAAAAAGTCAAGTCTTAAATATATTCTCTGCTTGAAACTAGCTTTTAGTAGCCTTACTTATATTAAAGACATATAACTCATATACATTCTGTAGCCTTGAACATATCCACACATGCTGCTTAATTGAGAGAGGACATCAGAAACTGACCTGGAATAGCTAACTATGCTGTCTCTAAGGGAACAGAGATCTAGAGAGTAAGAAAAATGTATTCTGACACGGTATAAAAGGGTATGTGTTACAAATGTGCTTTTCACACGTCTGGGCTATTCGTTTGACAAATCCTTTTTTGTGTGTTGTAGAGATGATCTCAACCAAACCTATAACACTTCCAGAGATTATGAAATGCACTGATAATCCACTTACGGCATCTTTCTGTCTTTAAAGTCAAGGCCTTATAGAAACATTTTCAATGTCTCTCCGAGGTAGGAAAATTATAAATGTCACATTTTATTAAAGTCTAAAATGCTCTAATATATTATTTTATAGAAAATGATTGAATTTAACAGAAATTGAGCTGAACAAACACTTATTTAATTATTTCTTTTAAAGAGTTCTTTCTTATAACCTGTAGTCTCACAATATAATGGGACCAACAGAAAGTGTGGGCAATTTCCTCTTACAAAATGAACATCTCTGACTCCAATGCTTTTCACAGATTAGCGGACATTATATCTGGTTTAGTGCGAGGCAGCAGACTAATAGGAAATTTTGTAAGGGAGCTTCCCACTTAAGAGGATAAATGGAAAATATTTGTAGGCATTCACTTATTTTTGTTGAAGACATTCAGCATCAATGCACAAAGGCCAATGATGTCAGAAGTAGTCCTGGTAGAAATGGAGAGGTGAGAAAGAGAGGAGGTAAATATTTCCCTCCCCATGCAAATTCACTTGTAATTTTAAACAAATTTACTCCAGCTTTTATTCTGTTATTATTCTTTGCTCAGCAAAAATATTCTAGCAGATTAATTTATTAAACAGTAATACTTGCTGCAAAAGTTTTAACTGCCCAGTAAGTTTGCTTCCCAGCTCCATCCTATCCAATAAGGATCATGCGGGAAGCTCCTCCAGCAGAAATCTCCACTGGAAATGACTAAGTCAGAAAGAACCTCTGCAGAAGTTCCTGCTGTTCAGCCACCCCACTTCAGAGATGGAAAATAAGTAAATCTTTCACAAATTTGGGTTTAAGATAGCTGGATTACCCATGAGTAGCAAAACCACAATCGCATTAGGCAAATTATTTCATACAGTTTAGGTAAAAGCTTTATGACATGCCAGAGTATATTTCTGTGCAGTGAAAGACCACACATGTCACAGGCATATTCTTTTAGTGTCATTTGGAAGCTGAGAAATTTTATTGGTGTTGCATGTCATATATTGCTCACAAAGAAACAGGGTTTCCTTAATACTCTAAGTCCCATTTTAAAAACATCAGAAGCAGTGATAAAAGCTTATGCAATTTGGAAGTCTAAAGACTACCAGAAATAACTTTCCCATATTGAATAATATTCTAGGATTAACACTTGATGTCATAGGACCTATCATGCCTAGAAACAGGAGCCTCCTCCTATTCAACAGAGAAAAAAGTAGTCTTTACAGCCTTCTAACAGCATGCAGTGCCTGCCTTTAATACTGATGAGTTATCAGACCTTAATCCTTTTACTAATCCGGAAAAATTGCCAGAATACCGTCACTTCCAACACAAAAACAAGTGAAACTTGGCAACTTCAGTGAACAGTACTTTGGAGAATTTAAATAAACCCAAGTCCAGAACTCAAAACAAAACTTCATGAAATGTGAAGCCATGCAAATCAAACCACTCAACCAAAACTATTCCCATGAGTCACTAGGAAACAAAGCTCTGTTAATTCAGGGACCTTGCTCAACATCAGTAACTAGCTGTCTGTCTGGAAAATCCCAGGTGACAATGAGAGAAGCCACAGTTTGCATCACATTTATTGGCCTGAACTTATCTTGCCTTTACGCTCTAAGTATAATACTAGAAACTGTCTAGGGGCCTGAACTTGCTGGAAAGCCAACACATACTGCACCTTTACACAGTAGATTCAACAGGGTGAGACAAGTCTCTTCCCATTAACTGATTGGGGCTCTTCAGTGTTTAACAGTTCCATGGGATAGGTACAAGCACCAGAGATATCAGGGTCTACACCTTTGCTAGAGGCTGATATATCCTTACTATTTTATGAAATATGTGAGCTCAGCCACAGTATTGCCAGAGTCAGAGGGAGACAGAGCATCAGATAATCCCTGGCAATGGTATCTAGCTCTTCATAAATGCGGTTAGTTCCTGAAAAGCAAAATATGACTTATGACTTTCCTGTTCACCATACCAACACAGTGACTGGTAGAATCCATAAGGCAAGCCACAGTATCTTTTATGGAAATTTAAAAATATGCATTGTATTTGAAACAAATTCATGCATAAGAAAATGTATTTTCATATTTTGAAGGGTGAATTCTTAATAACTTATTTACAACTTCACAAAAGAAAGAATCATTACTTGTTACACATTCCAAATCCTTTTATATCAAATGTGTCTCCAAAATGTAATGATGCCATCAGACATTTAAAAGACATGCCCTGAATTATATATACAATTTAAATGAACTCCTATTACTCCTATTCTTAATGTTCCCAAAGAAAAGTGGAAGCAATCAAGTAGTAAGTCAGGTTCACTCATAATTTTTATAATTTCTTTATTATTATTTATTATGAATACAAAACTCACTAATCAATATGTATTTATAAGCAATCTCAGCAAATCTACAGAACCCAGACCATCAGCATTGTAGAACAATGCAGAGCTCAATAAGCAGAAAGAAATCCCTTGCAACTTGACAAAAAACTGGCTCAGGCAACTTACACCACCAATGACAACTCATGCTTTAGAGAATTATCATTCTCTCTTACTGCTGGTACAAAGATCTTTTCAGAAGAAATGAGAAGTTACCACAAGCTTAAGCTATCCTTCAGGACAGAGAGACTAGGCAACAGATAAGGCCATCATGGGCCTGAATTGTTGCAATATTAGCATACCAGCCAATAGTGAGTACTCAGACGTCTCACATTTGAGACATTCCTCTTTGGTGTCACCCAATTACATTGGGTCTTTTTCTGATTTTGTCAAAACTTCAGTCATGCTTCAATCCCACTTGGAAAAATATCTTGAGGAGGAGCAGCATGTCTGTTGTCTAAAGAATTGTCCATAGCTAGCTAAAGGAAGATGCAGAGGTACTTGCTTTTATATTAATGTGTATGTGTAGTTAAGTATAATAGGCAGAGAATGGACTAAAGAAAAAATGCAGAAGGGACATAAAAATAGATACAGAGAAAATCAGATAATACGACTTTGCACTCCTTTAGAGAACAGGGTTTGAGGAACTAAGAGAACTCAGGGGCTGATAATTTTTAGAGAATTTTAAGAAAATTATCATCAATTTCTTCTCCTCATCCACACAGTCTAAATCGGCAAGGTTTTCCAGGGGAAGGTCACATGATTTCATGTGGTAAGTGATGTTCCAGCTATTAACTTAATTCATCTATACAGCATGAGGCTTTGCTTCTGATTTATGGAATCAATACCTGGGAGAAACTGTACTTTGAATAAGAGTGGGTTGTCAAATTATCCAAAGAGCTTGAAAGCCTGGTTTTATTTGGCAAGGAGACAGCTTAGAGTCCCTTCAGGGATGGCTTCCTCTCTTACATTTAATGTCAGGACATAAGGGATCCTTGACGGAGCAAGGAATTGGAAAAAAACTCTCTAGGACAGTGAACTCCACTCTCTACTCGCATAGAGAAGCAAACTGGGTGAAAAAGAACCTCTCACAGAGGTTCTCCTGCTCATTGCAGGAGATAGAGCCAACAAAAGCTTCAGGGTTTCCCTTGTAACTGGTAGATGCCAGTTATCAACCTCATGAAATCATGTTTTCTATGGGGAGTTTACTACTGTGCCAGGAAAAAACAATGTGAAAAGTAACAACTACAAATATTAGACAGCGAGAATAGTCTCTGTTACAAAAGCTGGTGTGGTGGTTTAACCTTAGCTGGGCAACAGTTGCCCACCAAGCCTCTCTATCACCGCATCTCCCACCCTCGCAGGGCAAGGGGGAAGAAAATAAGACAGAAAAAAACCTTGTGGGTCAACATGAAGGCTGTTTAATGAAAACAAAGCAAAGCTAAGCGAAGTCCACACGGAAGCAAAGAAAACAAAGATTTATTCTCTACTTCCCATCAGCAGGTGCTGTCTCCCCCCACCCCCTGCCCTGCCTTCTCCTTTTCATTAGCTTTTGTTGTTTAGCGGACGTCATATGGTACGGAATATCCCTTTGGTCAGTTCGGGTAAGCTGTCCTGGTTGTGTCCCCTCTCTAGATCTTGCTTATGCCATCCCACTTGGTGGGGGATGTTGGGAAGAGCCTTGGTGCTGTGCAAGCACTGCTCAGCAGTAGTCACAACAC
>JAVSBS010009410.1:0-67924 GCA_033124195.1 Coracias cyanogaster | reverse complement strand
CTACTATTTTCTTAGGAAGAAGATTTGCTGAAAATATAAGGTCATAGAATTTCCTTTGAGGTGGGGATCTTTCAACTTAAATTTCTGAAAACTTTCAAAATTTAAAAAATTTTAGTTCTACATTTTGAAATGAAATATTGGAATTCTTTTAAGACAAATGCATTTTCCATACCACAAAAAAAAAAAAGGAGGGGAAAAGAGAATGATATTATTGTTACTCTGCATAGGAAATGGAAGTTTTGAAGACATACCAAGCTGAATGATCATGCATTAGTTCTTCATATAATGTCAGAATCATTCAGAATGTCCTATGCTTGACATTAATTCAGCCCATGCAATTCTGGCCTGAGTTAGAATAACAATTAATTGCTCCATTTCACTTAGAAATTCAAAGCCAAAACCATGCAGAATAGTCGTACAATAAGAAGATACCTGTATCTTTAGGAGCGCTGTTCAAGGCTCTTTCCACAGCTAAACAATTCTTTTAGTCGGTGCAGTGATAAAGTTTGCCCTAAATATATATTTTCACAGAATATTTGGGGAAGATGCTAAAAGCCTTTGTTCTCAAGGAAATGCAAGAACTGCAATTACACCAAGCACCTTATGGAGTATCCTAGTGGGAAGAGGGCCCTTGTGCAATGTCCTCTTCCAGAAATCCAAACAAAAGTTGGGCATAATAAATTTCAGAATGAAGATGCTGAATTTCCCTGCTACTTCAGCAGAACAAATCAGGATGTATACTTCCATCCTGCATATCAGGATGAAAGAGATCAGTGCTGGAGACACAGGAGGAATAAAACAAATTCTCAGTAGTGAGAAAAATGAGATGGGGAAACTCCACAGTTTGCTGAAGAAAATTCAGTGTTCTGTTCTTGTTGTCAGAAGACAAATTTTATCACTGTCAAATATACTTGATAAAAAGCGTATTATGACTAGGAACTTTACTTCTTTCTGCTATGTGCTGGACTCCTGTCCATTTGAAGACAAAGTTAAATACTTCAGATAGCTTTCTGCCCAGGAAGAATGCTTTAGAGCTACAGAGAATGACAGTGGTTGCATTTAATCACTGAACCAAACAGTACAGCTTGTATACCTACAAGTCTTCAGTCCAGATATATGGAAAGAGGAGGTAGAGAAGTGAGACTACATTTTGAAGATCTGAGTAGAAATTAGTAAACTCTATTTCCGGAGCGGAAATCCATCTGACATCATTGCAAGGCAGGAGAGTCTGTCTTTTTACCAGGCCAGGATGCTGTGATCTCAGTCACCTAACGGTGGTCTTTGGGAAGAGCTCTCACTATGGGTCCTGGTCCCCATACACAGCCAAAGTCGAACATTACTAAGCTCTGCCTTAAGCGTTCAGGAAGCAAATCTCAGAATGACCACCAATCCAAACCGACACATTGGAGAGAAATCTGGCCTGCCGGGGCCAGCATGTCCCAGGGATAAACAGAGGTCTGTCTCTGCTCTATAGAGCCATCTGCTGCTTCACAACAGCACTGAATTTTGCCATACTGGAGCACCCTAGGTACTCACAAGCAGAGTTGAAAAAGCCCTTTCACGCAAGCTTACCAGGCATCCTCCCTAGGAAGCAGGATCAGGGTAAGGGACTTCTATGCTAGTGTTCCTTTAGAAGTTGCCTTCAAATATAATGCTGCAATTACACCCTAATAAGTATTTTCATTCTTTCTAGAGGTGAAAAAATAATCCAAAACTTGTTTTTGCTGTTTTCTAGTATGTCAGCTGGCTGCTCTGCAATACGTATCAGAAGCAGCTGTACTTCTTAATGGTGTGGGAAGTTTGGATCATTGTCCTGCTGGTCCCATGGCAAACAGACAAATTTAGAACCTGTTCTCTCCCCTTACTTCAACTATTTTTTTTTTCTTTCTCTGAACAGCTTGAATGGCAGAGTAAAGAATAATCCTGTTCACAGCTAATGTGCTGTAACAGGATTGAGGAAAAAACTGACTTAAGAAGCTTTCATCTGGGTCAGGATATATCAATACCATATTTAAAGATATACACTCTGCACCCTTGTGCAGAGGTAAATGTTTCAACAGTAGGCTTAAAAAAACCTCAACAAACAACAAAAACCAAAGCCAAAACACACTCCTATGACACAGCTACTGAACTACTGGACTATGTAAAACAATTTCTGCCCACAATGTTTGCTTTCTTCATGGGTTATGGAGTGCTGCAAACAAGTCAAATAAAATGTTTCCTTCCTATACAAAAACCGCAATGCAATAAGGGTTTATTTTCACTAGGTTTGAGCCTAAAGAACAAGATAAAGCCATTGCAACACACTGTGCCTGTCATAATGTAAGAAAAAGGGAACTGTGCTTTTAGGTCATATCCATCTCTGACAGCCACTGATCCACTTACCTTTTTGGGGCAAGAAAACTTTTGTGTCCCTCAAAGTCTTCCATACTGGATCTCTAAACCTATTTCATTACTGGGTATCAACACCATGGATTTTATGTCTCACTAGTGTCTTCTTTTCCAATAGCAACAAAGTGGGGGTTTTGGACCATGACATCAAGGTAATCCAACAAGTGTAAATCCCACAGTCTTCCATTTCCTATAGAATGCTGAATACGAGGGATATTTTTACTTTTTATTACAGTTCTAAATACCACTAATGATAAAAAATAAAAGTACAAAACCAGCATTTGTTATGTTAGCTGTTATAAAGCAGATAACTTTACCAGCCCATCTTATAAATGGACTGAGCCAGCGTTTCAGAACTCACCCATAAGCACCAGGGCATGTGATCTTGAGGCTACTCCTAGCTGTCTGTAGAAGGCCTCATCAACTTCCTCTTCCTAGTCAGGTGATCTGTAGTAAACTCCCACCACAGTGTTGCCCATGTTGGCCTGTCCCTTAATGCCTACCCATAAGCTTTTAAAATGTTCTTCTTCCCCCGGAGGCAGAGTGCAATACATTTCAGTTGCTCTCTCACATAAAGAGCAACTCCACCACCTCGCCTTGATGGTCTATCTTCCTAAAAAGTACATAGCCACCCATGCAAGTAATTCCATTGCAGTCAGTTGACCTATCCTTCCATGTTTCCATGACTGCAATAAGATCATGGCCCTGTGACCATAGCCAGATCTCTAGTTCTTCCTGTTTATTCCCCATGCTTCATGCCTTGGTATACAGGCATTTCAGAGATTTATTCAAGCAAGAAGGCAACCCTGGACAGGAGTAAGAGGAACCACCATAGTCATACCCAGCCTTGAGGTGGTTGGACTTCTGGCGCTCATCTTGGAAGGCAGCTAAGGAGTATTTGTCACTGAACTGATGTCCTGGCCTGACCATTGCCGCCCCTTGCCTACAGTCCCCCTTATAGAGGTTTCCTTACACTGTTCATGACTATTGCCTTTACCCTGTCACCACATACTTGTGAAGAGAGCACTTCCGTCTTATCTATAATTACCTTTCAGAGATTGGAAAAGTGATTAGTGTCCCACAAAGCCTTCACTTCTCTAGGTTGAATAAACTCAGTTTCTTCATTTTTTCTTCATATACCATGTTCTTTAGTGCTCTAATCAACTTGGTGCCACCTCCACTGAACTTTTCAATTTTGCAATCTCTCCCGAAATAGAGGATAAAAACTAGGCACAGTATTCCAGCTGTGACCTATCAAGTGCCAAGTAGCATGAAATAAATCACATCCCTTGATCTCCCAGATGTACTGCAGCCCAATAGACTGGTTGCCTTTATTGCTGCAAAGCTGCAACTGCTAGCTCATGTCCAGTTTGCTGTCTACTGAGACTTCCAGGTCCTTCTCAGCTACACTACACCCCAACCAGTCTGAGTCCAGTCTGTGTTGTTCCTTGGGATTCTTCCATACCAGCTGCCATACATTTATCTCTGTTAAAACCTTGTTGGGCCAGACTTTCAGCCTGTCAGTGTCTCTTTGTACAGTGGCTTTTCCTTTTCACATTCTACCTCTGTTCCCAGTCTTGCATCACCTGCAGGCTTGGCACAGATGCATTCTTGCCTTTCATCCAGTGTTGATCCCTGAGGAACACCACACATAGCCAGCTGCAAATTTGACTTTTAGCCATTAGCCACCAACAGCTTTGAGCTCAGCAGTCTAGTCAGTAGTCCATGCAACTTGTGGCCCTTATCTAATCCATATCTTACCAGGCTGTCAACAAGGATGTTATGGGAGACAATGCCAAATGACTTGCTAAAATTAAGGTAGCTTATGTCCAAAACACTATCAGCCTTCACTGACCAAGTTGTTTCATAACACAAGAAAATGGGGCACAGTTTACCCTTGGTAAATCTGTGTTGGCTTTTTCCAGTTACCTTCTTGACCTTCATGTGCCCAGAGAGAGCTTCAACAAGGACCCATTGTATGTTTTTTTTCCAGGAACTAAAGTGAGGATGACTCGTCTGTCTCTTCCCAAGCCATCTTTTGCCTGTTTTGTAGATAGGTATAATATTTACTCACTTCCTATGATCTGGGACTCCCAGTCTCCAGGATCTTTCTGAAAAAATAGAAAAGAGGCTTACAAATATGTTGGCAAACTTATTTGGTGCATTGTCACATCTTATAGACTTGTATGTGTCTAGTTTCTATAGAAGGTCCCTAACCTGCTGCTGCTATACTGTCAGTGGTGTGCCATTTGCTTTGGCATTACTTCCTGTCACAGTGACTTGGGGCTAACTTTACCTGTTAAGACCAAAGCAAAGAAGGCATTGAGTATGTCAACCTTTTCTGTGTCATTTTTGACCTAACTTTCCAACCCCATTCAGCAGCAAGCCTGTACCCTCCTTGTACTTCTGGTTGCTACCAATATGCCTAAGGGAGCCTTCCTTGTTTTCTTGACGTATCTTGAAGACAGCCTCAAAGTCTCCCAACAACTCCAAAATCATTTGACCTCCAAAACATACTCTTCTGGGATACTTCCTAACAAGTTCCGTGAGTCGAGTTGAAATCTGCTCGTTCGAAGGTCTGTGTCTTTATTCTGTTACTTGCTTTCCTCTGCCTCTTAAGATACGAAGCCCTACAATTGTATGGTCACTGCAGCCCATGCTGCTGTTGAAGGTCATAATAATAGTAATAGATATTATATCTATGTACAGGTCGTACAGGATGATAAGAGGATACAGACCTGCAAGATAATAACACTACAGGCCATAAAAATAGATGTAAATTCCTTGTCCAGTTACATTTATAAGGCAAGGTTAAAGCATCATTAGGTACTGGATAATATGGGCCTCATCCTTTTTCCTATGAGCCCAAAGAAAGTCTCTAGTTAAAGCTCCATCTGCAGGAAGACTTGCAACTAGTCACATGATCCACACAACTGTACACAACCTACATTTCCCACACTCCATATTTTAAGCTACAAATAATTTCTCTGCAAAAATAAGATGAAAGCAGATTACACATTTTTAACAATTACAAACTAATTGAGGAGGGGCAAGTGGAGAAGGGATGTAGAGATTTTTCAGAAATTTTTGAGAAAATCCTTAATTTCACTACGGCCAGAAGTAGAATTTTTATGAACATTTCTCAAGTTGGGATTTCATCTTCTTCCCCCCTGCCCCAACAATATCACAATTTTTTAAAACTTGTGTAAGTTCTAAAGGCTACATACTCTCCCGTGTTTAAATTTCATTTATATTCATTATGTTTATATTATTCATTTACATCTAAATGAATTATCTGAATTCATTTAGATTATTTCTAAACACAGATAGTGTTTATGACAAACATAGGTGACGCACAAGCTCCCCACTGAAAGTTTGTCTTTCACCTACTAATGTCTGAATACTAATCTTTGGACTGCAAAGGTTTTCATCTGGGAAACGCTTTGCTCGCCACCATGTCTCAGTCAACTGGGACTGTTTCTAAGAACAATTATTTACTATAAGGCAACTATGACACCACCAAATTAGCTGAAGCAAAGGCTCTTGTATAACAAAACAACATCTTTAGCCAATGTTCTTCCAAATAATCTTCCTGGGCTTTAACAGAAACACCTGTGGATCTGAAAATTCAAAAGTAGGCAGCAGGAAACTTCCATATACTAAGAACTTGCTTGTTTTTTTTTTATTTGTCATTCTCTCTGTTACAATAACTTTCAAAGGCTAGAGTTTAAAGCAATTTCAACATTGTTCAGTAAAACTTCGAAATTAAACAGTTACTGTGCTTTGCAGCATCCTTTGATCAAGTTCTGCAGGTGGAAACTGAGGACTGGTGCCAGGTAGAGTCTGTGATTTCTAAACGTCAAAAATCAGAACTGTATTATCTCAGACTTTCTTTCCAGACTAAATGTATTTCTTTTCCAAAGGCTGCCAGCAACAGGATTTCTAGTCCTAGTCCTTTCTGTTTCTACATTTTACCTTGTAATGCTACAGTTTTGAGATTTTTCAGGAACTTCTCAGAATTAAAAGCCTTCTGTAATAGTACCCTCCCTTATGCTAGCTTCTGACCTAACATAATAGTTAAAACCAAAATAAAGGAAAAATAACCTAATTTATTTAGCTACAGTCACTGCTGTCTTATTACAGATAACTCTTCCAGTTTCTACAATAATATTTGTAATCTTTCTTGGTATGTTTCCTAAAGTCTCAGATCTCACAGTCAAGTGAAAACTTTTAGTAGAAAGTAAGTGTTAAGAACAGAACATGTTTGAATTTTTTAAAAAGCTGAGAATATTTGAAGTAGTGTCAGGATTTTATGATGCTTGGTTCATGCTTTTTGAAGCTTAAGGTTGGCAATACACACATTCTCATTGCCATAACTTGTAGCCATATGGCTGTCCTCATCCTTTTTCTCAACAAAACATGTAGAGTCAGAAAACTACCTCTCCTGATGGCAATTTTATTATGAAAATGGTTTTCTAGAAACAACCATGTGAAGTGCAAGCCTAATGACTTATCTTCAGGCTTGATGATTCTTAGGGTTTCTTCTCTCTTCTCATACTCTAGCTGTACTTACCTACAGTCAACTCTAACTTTCCATTTATTGGTAATGATGCAGCTATATCTTTAGATAACAGCATGATCCCTTTAATGCATCACGGTACTAGAGACAAACACCGTCTAGCTGTTAAAATGGCCTTTCCATGCCACGTACATTTTTCACTGCACCTGTTTTCTTGAGACCAAAATAAAAGACATTTTCCTGCCTACAATTTCTTCACATTTCATGCAATTTGTTGGAATAGAATGTGGATACAACATTCTTTTCAAATTAATCCAAAATTTGCTAAACTATGAGGTGAAAAAGACATCATTCTCTAGAATATGAGAAGGATGAGTGCTAATAAAAGACATTCTAGTAACTGCTTTGTTAAGATGATATCATCAGTATTTGTAAGTTTGATCTCCTCTGGAGGTACATAGACATGCAAGACAACAGTGTTCTGACTTTAGAGTCTTTTGGGCTTTGCAGAAGCCTTTAATATCTGTAATTAAATTATAGTACTAAAATGAGAAACTTAACTTTGCTGTGCTTTTTACTAATCTTACACAATAATCCCAAAGTAATTGAGACCCACCTCACTCCTTTGCTATACTGTTTGCTGTCGAGTAACCACACAGACAGCAAATCAGTGTTATTTTATTCTTAGTGTTTAGACAGCAGATGAAACAATTCAGGTTTCCAAATGCTGTAAAGATTCAAATTCATCTTCAAAAAGTTCAGATCTTCATATTCCAAAACAGGACAAAAATGCTGTTGAATGAAACTCACAACAATTCAACTTCATATGACAAAAATGGTTTGTCTCATTTTGCATTTCCACACAGCATCATTCTTCAGACATTCATGCCACAGGACCCCACCTCTTGAGACAGTAAAGGACTCAAAACTGAAGCAAATGCTTACACTGGTACGAAAGCATATTTCTGAATCAAACATATTAGTAAGATAATGCTTCCCACTGGTTCCTTACTGAGCAGACTGTAGCACTAAAGCATTATTCGTGAATCCATGCATGGTGGTAAAAGCAATCTACCTGAGGATGTGATAATAAAGTAAATGTGGAAACAGAGTGGGGGAAAGTATTTCTTTGCTTTATGATGAAAAAAAAGCTTTCATCTTATCGGCCCTTGAAAGATAGGTGACTGTAAATGAGCACATTCCTCTCTAGTGTACATTCTACTAGAGAGAAGCACAGTTTGAATAGCACAAGTTTTCAGGGCTACTCTAACTTTCATTTTGTCTGGATTACTATGAATGCTCCCACATGCTGGATAGGCACAACCAAAAAGAATAAGATGTTAGCCAGAAAAATGCAGAAAAGCTAGTACTTGCATTCCTAGGGTAAAATTTGCACTTTTTTGATTTCACCTTTCAATACTCCATTCATATACAGCAGTCAGGGATAGTAAGGGGCTTTAAGGCAGAATACCTGGGAGAGCTCTGAGATAAAAAGAGGCTGAGGGAATTTATTTTCCATGCCTAATTCCTACCAAGTCTAATGAACAGAAATTATCTACTATCCTCTTAGAAATAAGAAAAGAGGAAAATAACAAAACATTGCCTATGTCTGCTGAGCAGGGTTCATTTTCAACTAGTACAAATATTTGTCATTTAAACATACAGTGTCCCAGAAGCTGACAATGCTTTTCAATTATAAGAAGAGGCATGTCTGAACTTTCTCTTTTCCTGAAATGTGACAACTGAGTGGCAGACTCTGTTCTGTCACTTAAAGAATCTGCACCATCTCTTTTCCAATGTAAGATATCCATTGTGTCAGTGAGAACACAGAGGTGGATGCTACTTGTACCTCCTGTTAACTTGGGCAAGAGTCACGTTGCCAGAGATAATTAAGACTCACAGTTTACACATGGGACTTGTGCAGAAGCAGACACCATCTTATGTTCTGTTTTAACTTTGTTTCTTGATAGATTCTTTCCAAATATTGTTGGTAATTATTGTTAAACACACTCAGTTTATCACAGCTCTCATCTGTGTGCCATTCATAACAGGCATTATAAATACTGCAACAGATAAATCTATCTTTCCTTCAGGATAGGTCATCCCTTCTCTTGCAAAATGAGAGGATTGCTGTGATTGTCTCTCCACAGAGATTTGCACTCAGAAATCTAGTAAAGGACGGTGTCAGAGCCTTGGGACAGAGCTGCTGAACGTAGCTTCATCCATCACATTGCCCAAACTTCAAAAAAATTCATTAACGAAAAGCTGTCTCTTCTGCCTAAACTGGATTCCCAAGAGTGTCCAAAAAATCCATTTCTATCACAGCTGGGGTCCACAGTTCCAGTCATATTCTGCCCCTTGTAGGCAGGGCTTCACTGAAAATGTGACATAATCTTGGGCTACATCATCCCTTCACAATTTCCTTCTCTCAGAAAGGGGCATAGTATTCATCCTTCTTCATCTAGGCAGTTGTCTCCTCCTTTACATGCCCAGAGTCCTGTGATCAGCAGTAAGTGAAGAACAGAGCTGCAGAAATAACTGAGCTGCTCTTCCACAAAATACAGGGGCACATGTGGAAGGATTGTTTTTTTGGCATAAATTGTGAAAGAGTACTCACATTTGCTTACTGCTTGCATGCTGCCTTCATTAGTACATGACTGACATGAAACTCTGATACTTTTAAGACTGATCAATGAGAACTGGAAGAAGTCTAATGCGGATTTAGCCTTATTTTACTGATTTGGCAATAGAAATCCTAAGGAGTAGGCTCATATGGAAACCAAACTGTAGCCAGTTTACGTGCTTATTTTGTAATTTCAGTTCATTTCTCATTAGTAATTGTATGGAACCCTAATGACCATGAAACTACAGAATGAGCTATTTTTCACTCCTCTTCCAGCTTGGCAGGTCTCTGAATTCTTTCTCCCCGTGAAGTAAAAATCCATCCATTTAGTTGGCGTGACAGTGACATAGGATCCCTCAACAGCTGTTTCAAAGGCTGCTGGAAACTACAGAGCTTTCTGAATGGGAAACAGGAGTCTATACCTCCACATTATTAAGAGTTATGTGTGTAAATTCCCACTCAATGAGATAGAAGTATGTCTCATTCAGCATCAAATGAATAGCATTTTCCTAATTCACCATAGTAACAATGCCATAATGACAAAGGAGTGAGAACAGCCTAGTAAAGCAGACTGTTTGTTGGAGATGGTAGATGAAGCGACAACAGCTTACATTTTACATCTGTTGTACACAGAGCTTCGCTAGTGGTCAGAGCAAGATTAGCAAAAGATAAAAGGCAAGAAGAAGTGGTGTATGATAGTGTCCTCTAACTACCTATAAGAAGTACACAGTATGTTCTTGCACCTCTCATGAGCACTACAGTTGCCTTCCAGGTGAAACACTTAGCATTTCAACATCCCAACTGGAAATAATATTGCAGTCCATTACGAGATCACTGAATTGTGGGGTCCTTTATTTTCTTAAGATGTAAGTAAGGAATCAAGAAAAATAAATGAACAGATTTTATAACTTCCAAAACCAGCCAGAGACCTATGTAACAGGGCTCACAGTAGACTGTTGCTACAGGGTAGAGTCTGTGAAAGACAGTAAACAAAAAAAAAAATGTATTTTCTTACAAATGAAAACAAAACAATGCAAAAGTTGTTTTCAAACTAGTATGCAGGATGTCAGTACACATTAGAAGCTGGCCAACATCTAGCCCTCTAAGAAATAACTCAGAAGATGGTATAGTCCTTTACATTCACCTGAATGCTCCATTTTGCATCATGTACATGGTCCATTTTGCATGATGTATACCTATCTCTGAGGTTTTGTGCTCTCATATGGGCATTATTATGGAACCCTGTTTACTCCCTTGAACAAAGGGAATACAAAATCTGCAAGAAATTCCAGGTTGCAAGTCCATACACTTGAATAGTACCAGCCTGTCACCTTAAATATTTAGTACTCAGAATATTCTACCCTCTGTCTCACCCAAAAAAATAACCCTACTCTATAACCAACTGCTATTTTTCATAAAATTGTATGCCTTAAAATATAATTTGAGAAACACTAAAACCACTGAGAGAAGATAACATTAAGCCCAAATGAGGATGATGAAATTATACCTTAAACTAAGACAAAAAGTCAAGTCACTGAACAGATCAAATCATTTCCATCACAGTGATATAAGATCCCTCATCATGTTCAACTAACTGGGAAGACAGGCAGCAATATGACAACAAAAACAAATCTCTAAAAACTTGAGAGTAAAAAAAAAAAAGAAAAGAAGTGCAATGTTGTGGAGTGAACTAAGTACCTAATCAGGTAGGTATTTAGTAAAATGTGAGACACTTGCAGTGGATAACTTGCGATTTGTACTTCATGGCACTATTTTATACCTAGTACTTATATCACTCCACAATCAACTTATACTGAATTCCATTGACCTTGCATACAATCAAACAGCAACAGTGAAAGCCATTTTATCTTAATAAAATAACTTCTTTGCAGTCTGTGATAACACAGTTAACAGTAGGTGCTCACACTTGTTTATCTGTAACCATAACAGAAGGTCATCATGTCTTCAACACTATGCACTTTAAATACTTTTTAATTTTTTATGACTATACACACTAAGCTAGCACCTAACACACACTTATTCTCTTGACACAGAAATAAAAGATGTCCTTGGGTATTTTTGACGTATGAAGTATGAAGATTTCATAAAAAAAAGAAATTCCTAATTACCCTTTCAGTCAATAGAAACTAGATGAATTGAAGAAGTCTTTTTTTTTTTTTTTTTAAGGTACCTATACCTTTTACACTTCACATATAATTCCAAATGCAATTACAATTTCCTCCTCTGTGTTTTCAACTCAAGTATGAACAATACATGATGATGGGTTACATTCAGAGCTTGGGCTTTTTTTTACTTCATCTCTAATTGCATATGAGTCTTCTTTGTATTACTTATAGACAGCACAACTGTGGACAGAATATTAGAAATCATGCACTTCATAAATATCTGTGAGACAGTCTGTGTGGTTTTGTTTAAACTATCTTAATCTCATAGAACCAGGGAGTGCATTTGTCCTTTTGTCAACCTGACCATACTATAACAGCAGGTAAATTTGGCTTTTTAGAGAGGACTAAAAATCTCTACAACAATAATACATACAAATCTTATCCTTCTTGCAACGCTTGGGAAATTTCATCATCCTCCTCTTCTCAAGAAGCAACCTAAGACTTTCAGGAAAGGAAAAAAAAAACAACTCACGCACATTCAGAGGAGCACAGCTGATTTAATAGCTTCCTCTTCCCAGTCTGACCCTTTCTAAGCAGTTCTTTGAACCGGTGTCCTTTTGGATTCAAATAGTATGACTAATAATTGCCATATATGTCTCAGAATCTGCTATTCCCATTAAGATATAGTTAGTTTTCCCTCCACCTCTTACTACATCAAACACAACAGTCACTATTTCTTAATAGTATCATGCTACAGGCAAGCTTATTTGCCTTATCTCTCATTCCTTATGTAGCCTTTAACTGAGTTACTGTAAGCAACCCAGTAGGGTTGTAGTTTGCACACAGAATGGACAAGTTTGTTCCTCTATTCGTTTACACCTATTGAGGCTTGTATTTAAAAGCTTCTAAAGATAATTGAGAATCTCAACCTTTTTCTTTACACAAGCCCTTGAAAATCTCATCTACCTTTGACTTTAATCTGTTAAACCTTTGATGCTAGTTGTTAACCTGCTTGTATTTATGAACAACTCAAAATTCACATTACTACAGAGAAGCAACAAGCCTCTGCTTAGTTTGTGGATATGCTGGAAGGGAGGGGGACATGGGTGGAAAGAGAAGCTTTATTGAACCAATTTCTATGAAAAAATCCTTTACACTTGAAGGGTTTTCTCTTACCACAGGATATTTGAAGAAGTTACTGTCTAAAAAGTGTGTTGTAAACATAGAGGTGTTTATAGACAACAAAATATTTAATTGCTAGGAGAAACACACACCAAAAAGATACAGTTTCAAGGAAAACAAAGGTGGTGTTTACAGTTGTCTATTTCTCAAGGTTTTGTCATTTATAGACATTCCTTTGGTGAGATCCTTTTAAGTACCTTTCTTTCCCACAGACGTTTTCACAAGTCACAGAGGCACCACAATAACATGGCACATCCTCCTCCCATTTAACTGACTGATTTCAGGCATCCACACTCACTCCAAAAGTAGCACCTCTTTCCTTCTGCTGTCCCAGTGTTTCAGGGTCTAAATCTCCTACAGGACACACATGCAACCTCAGCAGTGGTTTCCCCTCAAAGTACTACTCACTCCAGCCCCAGGGCTCTCCTCTCAGTATAGCAGTGCAAGGCCGCCTGAGTCAGAACCCTGACCACTAAGTATTTCAGATAATTGAAACTAATAGAGTGACTTTGAAGTTACCTGCATTGTGTCCCACATTTCACATGGAACTGGCATGGGCAAATTTCTAGCAGAAAAAGGAAAAAAAGAGTGGTCTTAGGGTGGGTCAGTGGTGTTCCACAAATCAGAAATGCTGATGCCATACAGCCACAACGTTTGTACTGATGATCTGGGTATTATTGTCAGAGGAAAAGCAGCAGCACACCTCCTCTGCTTTCTGCTCCAACACTTGCACCCTTTAAGGCATCATTTAGGAACATATCCAGATTACAGCCATTTGTCCCTCATCATCACATCATGTCAGGCAAAGTGCAAGTATAGAGCAGGGAATTTGGAGCTCAAAATTTGGAGCTCAAATTTGCTTGGATTCCCATGGTGCCTCGTTGGTATTCAGAATTCATATTGCTTCAGCCAACATAGGCTACCAAGAGTAAAACCCACCAAAAGGGCTAGTTGTCTAGTAAGCAAGATTAATATGACTTGTGGCTCCTTCCTTTGACATTCACCAAATCATTTCACTCTGTGTAGAATAAAGTTACCTCTGAGAGGAAACCAAAGCCAATTCACACTTGCCCCGCACAGTCAGCAGCCTGTGCAAAGTTTCATAAGTATCATGATACCTGTGTGAAGGTCCAAAAAATCCTAGGAAGGTATCTCTGCTGGACTCTAGGGAACCACATATGTATAAATATATGTTTATTATTATTTGTTTTACTTTTACAAAAGTCAAGAAAAGTGATATGGCTGAAAGGGAAATGCTAATTGCAGTGCTCTCAAAAAGTCCTTCTCAAGGTTCCAAAAAAAAGGAGCTAGATTCTCTTCTCAGGTTCAAAGCACTCTCGCTGTGCTGGACCAACAGAGCAGCACAGTTTGAAGTTGAAAAGAAGGATAGAGTGGCTGCTGCTCTTTGAAGAGTGGAATAAGAAATAGTAGCATTTAAGAAGCCTGGAAACCACTTTTAGAAATACACACCTTTTAATGGGGGAAAAAAATACGTATATTTTAAAATGGTAGAAGTTTAATGAAAAATCAGAATTTTTTTTTTTTAAACTTTGTTTCAGTGATCCATTTTCTAGGAATAGCACCTTTTTCTCCCTCATTATTCCTCCTACCCAGGAAAGAGGTTCTGTGGCAGAACTGATAAAAGAGGCAAATATCTTACAGGTATTTGGTGGATGTGTTTTTAAGCATTGCATATATTTGGCAATGACAAATTATTGCTTTACACATACATCCATATATAGGATGTGTATATGTGATTGTAGAAATGTATTCATACACACACTTACACAGTATAGATATACATACACTACATAACTATTTAAGAGACAATACATGTATATATTCATGCATATTAAGTGGAGCAAATTTAGACCTTGGCAGTAGTGAATGTATTTAATCTTACATATGCAAATAAACCCGTAAATTTAAACCTGGACAGCAGTATACACGCATAATTTCCTTCCAGTGGTCAAAGCTGTACCTAACATTTATGTGCAAAATTTTCCTCCTAGCCTGCATCAGCACAAGAGAAATCAAGAGCAGGCCCCATGTATTCCCCTCTACCCCCCAAAAGGGGGACCATCTCCTACAGCCACAAACATAATGTGAAATTGCCTCTGAGATTATAGATATCTGTTAATAAAAAATGATTGTCTAGCGCTGATCACTACAGCTAGGAAATGCTGAACTAAACACTACTTTTCTTTGTACCCTTGTATTTTTGGAACATTACTGAGGATGGGTCAGTATCATGTCAGACAAAAAATCCAGCCAGCCCAGCACCTTGTCTCTCACAGAGGTAGAAAAGCAAAACAAAAGCAACAAACAACAAAGAACTAAGAGTAAAGCAAGCACGTATTTATTTTGTTTTACTTTTTTCCATGCTACGGTTTGGTTTAAGGTCCCTTCCATGAATGTCTGCCAGGAGTACAGCCTGGATTGTCCAGATCTGATATCACTTCACTCTGTTCTTCACAGTTGCATATCCACAGAGACAAGACTAGGCTGTAGAGAGTTTAATAAGCAGAGCATAAAACAGCTGGAGCTAAATTTACCTTTGGACAAGAGATGCTGCTTTAGACCAGGATCCATGACTTCTGCCAAGCAGAGATAAGCTGAGAGACAAAGGTGGAGGCTGAGGACTTAAGATGCCATCCCCTATTACAGAGGCAGCACCCAAATGGGAGCAGTTGTAAAGCAAAACAGGCCATGACAAACAAAAGCATAGGATAAGGGAACACATGTTGTCCCACCTCTTTGCCCTTTTGGAGATCAGCCACTAGAATTGAGCCAGCATGGAGGGAAACAAGCTCTGCTGCTGATTTTGACCTAAGCAGATTACTCTTCTGACAGGCTGTAATGAGATTGGAAAGCAGACTCCATCTCTTGGGTCAGCCTGTTCCAGGAGTAGTTAAATGTAAGAGTTACATGCACACATGACTAAGTGGGAGGAAAATAGGAGACAGAGGAGTCTGGACCTCCCCTCCCTTGCTATGAGTTTGTGGTTTGTACCCTGTGACTCCATATCTAGAAACTGATGCTTGTCAGGGCTGTTCCCAGGCCTGGCTATTCTTACACCTCTTGGTCCAATCTTGTATGAATCACTCAAGGTACTTCTCAGCCCTCACAATCAAAACATACATAAGCTGACATGCACTGAAAACACAGCGTAATTGTTTTAGCAGATATTATTCCAATACAGAAGTTCAGAATGGATGAGATCAATGGTCAGCATAGACTTCTATCCCAACTCAGAGCACAAACAGGACTAACTGCTTTCAAAGAAAGCATAAAAACCCTTCAGTGGACAATTAGGCAAACCTATCCAACTATATGCAATCTCTTGCCAATTTCAGGTGGTCAGTGACTGGCTTATGTCCTTGGAGCGTATGGACTCATCAGCCTTATGAACTTTTACCCCAACTAGCAAAACTGCAGGTATTATTATCTGTCACATGGAAGGCTTAATCTTCATTTCTGTGGTACTAAATTTCCTGTCTCAGCTGTAAAGCCCTTCAAACTCTCTTTTTTTGGTGCAGAGGCCATGCCTTCTTTTAGATATGAATGGGACAGTGCTGAATGGAAGCACATGCTGCTTGGAAAGACAACGTCAAACATAGCAACGCTGTGTTTGGTACATTTAAAAGCACTGAATTTGCTCAGTTCCCCTCCTTATTACATGCACCATTGTACAGCTTTCTGATGAACTAACCTCTTGGCCTGGAAAAAAAAAAAAAGAAAAAAGAAAAAGACAAAAAACAGAGTGCAGGAAGATCCTATGTGGCTTTCCACTCAGGAAACAGAGGAAGTCATACAGCTAATCTAACAGTCTTGAGTAGCAATCTTCCACATTTAACAAGGTATGACTAGGACATTCTACCAGAAAAGGAACATTGCATTTGAATTGTACTGAACTGCAAAAGAGTTTGAATTCAGTGATCCAGGACCAAGTCTTAATCATTCTCCCAGAATACCAGGCAGTATTTCCCCCCTTCCCCCTCAGGCCTCTTGCACTTGGGAGGTTAGAGTCTCAGCTGGTGAAAATTAACCAGCACAGCTGTATGGAATGCCACGGACCAATTCATACTATCTGAAGACTGGGCTTGAAGGCAATGTCATCCTTTTTTTTTTTAGGAAAAAAAAAAAAAAAGTAAGGTCAGCAACAAAAAGAATGGATCATTCATTCCCTAATTAAGTGACCACATTCCTAATCAGATTTTCCCATGAAGATGTTTAATGCACCCCTGCACACTACAGGGTAAATGTACCTGATGTTGAGATTTTTCAAAGGTTCCTCAGAGAATTAGGTGCCAACATGAAGGTGGCAAGAGGATTTCTGCCAATTAATTCAATAGACAAACAATTTTCAGCACTATTTGTATGTTAGCTAAGTCTGCATTAAGAAATATTAGATCACCACAGGGCCTGTATCTGTTTCCCTGAAGAACTAGAAAAGCACAGTTTTCATTAATTTGTGATTAAAACCACAGACCTTTGTGTTCATCACTGGATGCTAATGGTTCCTTGTGAAATGGGACAATTGAGAAGCCATTCCCCTGCCAACACATAGCTGTAAGACACCCATGTGTAGTGTGAGCACTACACAAGCAGACCAACACACAGAACATTACATTTCCCACTCAGTACACTCCACACAGGTCTTTCACTCACTAATCTGTGCCCTTCTCTGCTTTCTAATTCCTCTCCTTGTAATCAAGAACAAGCTCCACCGCAGAGCTTCTCCCCCTTATGAAATTCCCACTGACATGTGTATCCTCTACTCATACCAGCTCTTCTGGCACTCTTCAGCTCAGATGACAGCTCAGGCACTTCTCACTTGAGCCTGAATATGTCCCATAGAAGAAACTCTCAGCCGATCTTCCTGTTCTACCACATCTATTCAGCTTCCAGCTCACACTGCAACCATGCGATTAAGGCACATTGCTTCTTCAGCCTCCCAAAGCAGAGCAGTATGCAGCTGATACACTGATAAGCAGTTAATTAGAAGTACCTAGAGAAAACCATACAACCTCATGTAATGAACCTGTTTGGTCACACATCACTAATTCTGCCAGGGGGTGAAGTGTCCAGTCAATGGAGCACAAACAGGCTAGTTCAGCATTCGCTTGCAAAAGCTATTCCGTAACAGACAGGAAACTCATGTGCACAGATGAGAGCAAAAATAGCCAATTTCAGGCTTCAGGAATGGGGTTAGATAGCCAGTGTCCTAAGGATCATTATGTTTACATGAGGCCTTTTCTTTAAAGAGAGCTAGTAAAATTCCCTGTGTGTCTGTGGTATCCATCTCCTTTCCACGTCTCCTCAATTCCCAGAATAAGAGCTTATGTGTCATGGTTTAACCCCAGCTGGCATCTGAGCACCATGCAGTCGCTCACTCATTCCTCCCTTCTCATGGTGGAATGGGAATGAGAATTAAAGACAAGTAAAACTTATGGGTCTCTGAGATAACAGCAGTTTAATAACTGAAATAAGAATAAAATATAATAATAATGAAAAGGAAGATAACAAAAAGCAAGTTAAATAAAACCAAAAAAAGACAAGTGATGTACAATGCAATTACTCACCACCCACTGACGGATACCCAGCCAGTCCCTGAGCAGTGACCTGCCTGTCCCAGCCAACTCTTCTCAGTTTATACAATGGAAATGATGTCACATGGTATGGAATATTCATTTGGCCAGTTTGAGCCAGCTGTGCAGGCTGTGCTCTCTCCCAGCTTCTTGTGGTCCTCCAGCCTTCTTGCTAGCAGTGCATGAGAAGCTGAAAAGTACTTGACTTATTATGAACACTACTTAGCAACAACTTAAAACATCAGTGTGTCATCAACATTATCTTCATACTGAATCCAAAATACAGCACTGTACCAGCTACTAGGAAGAAAATTCACTCTATCCCAGCTGAAACCAGGACACTTTGTAACTGGTTTTGGATCACTGGCCTCCACTGTTGTTGCACAGGGACCCTGCTACCACACACCTGGTAAAACAGATGGCAATAATGAGTGTTGAGGTCAGCTAGCAGAGCACAAATTTGGCACACCTACTATGTGAAGTCACAGAAGGGTTATTCCATCTGTTTACCCTCTATTAGCATTTTTTGAGGTGTAAATGCTAAGCAGCACCCTCATTCCTGACGTCAGCTGTAATGTTAAAGGTAGACTGTCTAAGAAGTAACTGATCATTTGCCATTCCCATATTTTCCTTGAGCATATCTGCCTCATCTCCATAATTCACTGCAGGGCTAAAGTAACACTTAAAAGCAAGATACATATTTTCAATGTGAAGCATAGAAGAGAAAAAGCTACTTCTAACATGATGAAATGTGGCCTGGAACACGCACACTAACACAAGGGTACAGGAACAAATGGTAGAAAGGCATCTCAGAACATCTTCCCATCCAGACTGACACACAAGGATGAGACCAAGACAGCACATTTCTTTAACCTATCAAAATTCCCAGTGAAGAGGAGTCTATCACATATTTATTGCTGTGCATACTTTTCCTTTTCTAAGAGGTAGTAGTGTCAAAATCCCTTCTAACAAATAGCTCAGTTCTGTCAAAGTAGCCTTCCCTACACCTACATAACACTATTCAAGGTCTGCTATCCCAATTTACAAATCAAATTTCTTTATTTCAGCCTCAGAAGAAAAAGAAAACCGTGGCAGTTGTGCATCATGTTGAGGTATCATCACATTTCTTACCTTCAGCAACTTCTAGGATGGAGGGGTGAGCATACTTGTTTGAACAAAGAATATTGCTTGGGCCAGCACATTTCTCTCATGATTACATGTGGCTGGTGCCATCAGGGTTACATTATTAACAGGAGCAATGCTTTGGCATTAAAGGGAAAAGGAGTTTTATGAGAATATCATAATATTTCAGGAGAGAAAGAACAACCAAGCTCTTAATGCCCATCAAAAACTACTTGTTTGTCTGATCTCTTTCTTTTTTAGCTGGTGAAGAGTCTTTGCAGTCAAGTTCAGAAAGATTATATTTATATCTCAGTTTAGATATATATTGAAAACCAGCCAAATTATCAGAGGAATTCAAGGCAGAGAAACACCTTGCAATTATCTGGTTTGGAGGCATTAGATCTGCTGACACAGCATTTCCCACCACTTTAGTCTTTTGCTTCTGAAAAGCATTCTTGGAATTCAAATGTTTCCCTTTAAAGGCAAGAGATATTTCTACAGGAAAACAAATAGGCTTTTACCAGCACAAGACAAGCCCCTCCCCACAAGCTTATGATTTCCACTCCAGTGTTGTATTAGACTTGCCTCCAAAGTGATCTTTAGGGACTGAAAATCCCACATACAAATTTGCAAATTGTGTCTAAAGGTAAAGTAGACTGTATATGTAATTTGAATATCCTCAGTAAAGAAGGATTTTTGTTTTACTAAATTAGAAATAGAATTTGACTACAGAAGAAATCCAGGCTTTTGCCACATCAGTCACAGCCTTGGAAGGATCCTGATTCTGCCACATTTAAGGACTTCCTGGAAGGTACCAAGTGCCCATGTTCTCACTTGCACAGAGAAATACTCGGAAGCTGAGGTGCACTCAGTACCGCACAAGAAGTCAATCACATCCATAGATCTGTGAAAGAATTTCTCCCTCTTGCGCAAGCATATTCTTCAGGATTAAGCCATTTCTTGACCACTAAGTGAAGCCGAGTTCTCCATCCCTGCTCCAGCACATATCCAGAGAACAAAATCCTGCTCTCCTTAATTAAATCTGCCCTGTTTTGAATGAATGCCTATTAACAGCAGTTCAGCTCCTGAGACAATGCTATTGCTGCCATCACACTGATGTTGTCTCACTGTCTGCTTGGATTCAGACAGATAGCCTGGTCATCAATTCTGGTACGGAAATAGCAACTCCTTTCATGGCAGAAGCCATGTTTTGATCCCATGTGTACAGCACCTCACACAATAGTCATGGTCTGCAGCTGGGGCCTCTAACTACATGTTGTAAAATAAAAGCATAGGTTTTATCTAAATTTCTTCCATATGTATCACATAGATGTGCTGTCTGTTTCTTGCAAAAAAAAAGGAGAAAGTTAATCTCTACAGGAGTTTGGTTTTATCATAGAAACTTCCAGTTTGAAAAAATAAAAGACAGGTGGTCAGAAGAGGTAGTGGTATTTTGAGATGGGATATCAACAAGTGTTTAGGCTAAAGAGCAGTTATTCTACAAGACATTATTAGTCTGCACCAGGTCTGGCTTAGATGCATTTAGCCTTCCTCATAGCAGCCTGTGTGGTGCTCTGTTTTGGATTTTTACCTAAACAAGTGTTGATAATACCCTAGATCATTACCTATTGCTCGAAAGTGCCTGCACAGCATGAAGACCTTCTCTGTTTCCCACTCTGCTTTCCTCAGCAAGTATGTTAGGGGTGGGCAAAAGGTTTGGAGAGGATGCAGCCAGGACAGCCAGCACAGATTATTCAATGGGATATTTCATACCATACAACATCATATTTAGCTGTGTTCCCAAGTTGCCATTGCTCAGAGACCAGCTAGGTATTGGTCTGCTGGTGGTGACTGATTTTGCATTTTTTCTTCACCTCTCACTTATTAAACTGTTTTTATCTAGACCTATGAGGGTTTTTTCCCCTGACTTTTGGCTTTCCAGTTCTCTTCCCCATCCTGCTGCAGAGGAAAGACACTGACTGGGGACTTAACCTGTCAGATGGTGTCAACCCACAACAATCCTCTTTGGCACCCAATATGGGGCTCAAGATAACTATAGATTTGGCCAGACTGATTTTACAGTTGTTATACCTGTTTAGCTGTTGCTTAGCAAATTAAGCCGTTCTGTTGCTGGTGGCAGTGTTGACATTCTTGCCCTCAACACTGACTTGTTTGTTCCCTTACCTGCTCCCTTTCTTACTCTACACCAAATTTCAGGACTCATTAGGAAATGCTTTTGGCTTTTGCAGTATGACCAAAGCTACATGGGTTAAGTGGATAGCATTGATCATGTAATGGGGAACCCCAGCCACCCAGAAATCCCAGAAGAGATCACGGACTGATAAGAGGGCAGATATTTTAGACCTCTGCCTAAGGAGGTAACTTAGGCCAAAAAGGCTTACGATAGAATAAATTGCCAGAAAATGAGGATCAGTATGGTCTGTTTACTGATGTATACCAAAGCACACAGATGGGGAATGAACAGGAAGAATGAGAAATCTGGGTGCAGTCACCTTAGTGCAATCTTGGAAACATGGAAGTATAGGTCAACTGACTGCAATGCAATGACTTGCATGGATGGCTATGTACTTTTGAGGAAAGATAGATCAGCAAGGTGAGGTGGTGGAGTGATAGGATGAGGGGCAACAGGCATAAACTGGAACACAGAAGTTCCACCTCAACATAAGGAGAAACTTCTTTACCGTGAGGGTGATGGAGCACTGGAACAGGCTGCCCAGAGAGGTTGTAGAGTCTCCTTCTCTGGAGACTTTCAAGACCTGTCTGGACACGTTCCTCTGTGGCCTGCCCTAGGTGACCCTGTGTTGGACTAGATGATCTCCAGAGGTCCCTTCCAACCCCTACTATTCTGTGATTCTGTGATTCTATGTGATTCTATGATATGTATCCCATCATATTTTGGAAAATCATCAGAAGTGGAAAAGTGCTCTACAGAGTCTGATAACACATCTCAAAAATGTTTAAGGAAAAGGCAGACTGAGTCAGTTTGCAGAAGTGAAAGCCAGTTGGCTCCAGATACTGCTGAATGAGAAAAGTGGCCAGCACTCTATCTCTGTACTGACTCTTGGATGGTGGTAAATAGTTGTGGGGAGACTACAACAATAGAATCAGATCAACAGGCAGCATAGAGGAAACCCATTTGGGCTGCAGGACTGTCCAAGACATTGATGCCAAGGTAGATGACCTTATTGTAAAGGTACATCATAGAGACTCTCACATACCCAAAAACCATGCCAATGGAGAATGCCAAAACTATGAGCAGGTAGACCAGGATGCCGCTAGAAATGAAGATGACATTTCCATTATTTGTAAAATAAAAGACAAGTGGTCAACAAAGATGATGTCTTTTTTAGAAGACACGTGAACAAGTGTTTAGGATAAAGAACAGCTATTCTACAAGACGTTGCTAATCACATGTCAGTTGTCTAGATAAACCATAAAAAGAAGCATAGATAATTTTGCAGTATGGAAGCAGAGACTTAAAAAAACACTGCTTGCAGAGACAGCCTGAACTGTTCCCCTCAAACAGAATGAAAAAAGAAGAAAAATCACACCTCAGCCTCACACAGGAATGCACTGAGGACTGGAATCTTTTGGGAGTTAGGGGTTATATCTACAGTGAAATATTAAGAGTGACTGAGGCATTAAAAGAGCCAACCTAGGGACAACTGCTGCTCAGCACTGGACTGGTTTTGCTCTCAGCCTCATCTCTGATGAACCTTCTCATTTTACCTAGAAGAGACCTTGCAGTAAGCATACTTGAGCTCTCCTCCTCAAGAACACTTCAGAAAACTCTATGCTGAACAAACACTTGCACAGGATCAATATGAATGTTAGATGAACAAGGACTTGAGAATTCAGACTCTCCTAGCATGGTCAATGTCAGCAGCATACAACTGGCAGGCTGAGTTCTGCATTTGATACTGATGTTCCCAATTTAAGGGCAAGCCTGAAAACCCAAGAAAATAACTTTGTCCAATTTGATGGTGAAGTTCAAATCAGGTATCATTTAATATTATCTTTTTATATTCCTACATACACAGTGTTACTTTATTAGCTATTTCTCACACTCGGAGAAATACACAATGGGATTTTTTTTGTGCATTTTTTTTGTTTTCCTATTTCTGTATGCAGCTTATTAACTAAAAATAGCATTTGTGGTTCTCCCGTGGTTAGGCAAGGCCTGTTTTTTTAAACCAAAGTATGATTAACAGAAAAAAAATACCTGAGCACATTCTCTTGTGTTCCTCCACTTGCCAGGACAGAGGCCTTGTCTCCCCATAGACAATTTTATTTTCAGGCAAGCATAGTCCCTTAAAGCAAGAGTGAATGTTGCAGCAGAATGTTCTATCAATTGCTCTTTGGAATTAAATGGTGATGAATAAAGTTTAGAGATCACCACACCTCAAACTAAAAAAAAGTCAAATATTTAGAGATGATTCCTGACAGTATTGAAGAGATGCTGCTGTAGAAGAGATGCACTTTCCTTCAGAAACACAGGAACTAGATGGAGGAAATATTCTTAATTCCTGAATTGGAAGGGACATATTGGCATCTGGCCTTCAGGTGCCTGAAGTTCATTTGTAAATTAATCTGAAAATAGTCTAATAGTAAATGGCTTCAAAAGAAAAAAGAATAAAATAACTCAACACCCTACAGCTGCTTTTCCAAAATTATTAAGCATTTAGCCATTAACTGCCTTTCAGTGAGAGCATTTCTAGCTTCTGATTTGTGTATTGTCATGGCTGTGGCCTCCTCCCAACTTCTGGTGAAAATTAACCCTGTCCTAGCTGAACCCAGGACAGTTGCAATGCTCTATTTTTTTTTCATTTTAAATATCTGTTAGTTCTGCAGAGACAATCAAACCAAGTCAGTGTGAACAATCACACATATTACAGAGTTCAATTTCAGTTACTCACAGCTGTAGATAGTTCTGGATTTGATATATTTGAATCAACTACTAATTTACAGAACCATTATTGCTGGTGGTAGTAGAGAAAAAAATACTGCAGCAGTTTGAACCTCAGATGCCAGGATATAGTTACAAGGTTAATCAATATTTTAAATTGTATGTACATATTGATCTTGCTTGAGTAGTATGTAGAGTCAATACAGAAATTATTGGGATAAGACACAAACCCTCAGAATGAGGCTTTTTACAGCTACTTCTCATACTGAAACTGTTTTGAAATTCTTCTATGTATCACCAGAAGTCTAAACAAAACAACACTTTTCCTGTTTTCCTCCCCCTACTTCTTCCTTGCTCTTTAGCTACAGTTCTCAAAATATAACAATTTTTGCTAGCTCTGCAAATTCAAGTAAGTAGCACCAATACACAGAGGAAAGGGAAAGGCAAACTGCATATACAGCTATTGTTAAACAAATAACAAACATTGTTCATTTCAGCTTCATTCAAAACACAGAACATCTCACTGGCCCTTGCAAATGGAAATGAAGAGAAATGAAAGGGAATTTTTTTCCTTCATAATAGTTTTTGGGTTTCTGCCAGCATGCAGATTCCAGAAGTAAATGTGTGTCATAAAAATGTTACTTCACTTTTTTTTTTTCACTTCACATTATCTACAGTTATTCTTTCTACAGAAATATGACTCTTGTATTTCATACTCTGTAGCTTTTAAGACAGGATGATTACTGTTAATGATAACATACAAAATGATGCTACCCCTTATTGAAGCCCTGCAAGACAACTTGCCCTCTTGTAAGAGATACCTCTGTAGAAACTGGTGTTGAAGTATGCATCCTATGTACTCTCCTACTGCTATGATTTGTCTTTAGACATCTGTTTGTAGAGATATCCCAAACTGATCCCATTTAGTTCAGTCATACCACAAGTTTGAAAGATTCTCATTTTGATATTACTAGTCTGATTTTATTTTACAAAAATTATGATTTTATGTTTACAAAAAAAGAAATTGGTGATTCTTTGTCTGAGAAGATTTTACTACTGTAAAGAAATATACTGTGGTACAAAGCTATAACACACATGCAGTCCATCTACTCTTTAGAGATACCCTGTCCTTGTAAACTAGGCCTACAACTGACAAAAGTAGTAGTAGGCACATTCAAATAGGGAGCTCAGAAGAAGCAGTTAAACTGTCAGTCTAGACCTCTGAGAACTAGGTTCAAGCCTTTACTTCACCACAAATTTCTGTATGGTAGGCAAATCACTTAGCTTTATGAAAGAAAGATCTAAGTGAAGAGAAACATTTGACACCTTCAGCTGGCATCCTGAACAGTCCTCTCCTCCCCTTCTCTGGTCCTCTCCCACAGCCACATAATCCAGTGGTTAAGAATGCTCAGCCAGGAGCAGGGAGATCTGTAGTCCAGTTCTTACTCATAAAAATGTTATGTACTGTATTAGCCATAACAGAAAGAAATTGCAACTCACACCTGATCAATTAGCTAGTATCATAGTCCTTTTTTTCCCCTGTCACCAACAATGAAACATTTTCAACTGAAGAAATGGATAGCTCCCTGAAGTCAATTTGGATTTTTGTGGCTAAGTCAGTCTCCTGGAAGATGAGGTTTTGAATCCTCTCCAGAAAATAAGTTAAATTCTCTCTACAAGCATGTTCAGTGTACCAATGGGGAAGAGGATTCTTTCTCCACCTCTGCTTTCTCTCTCTTTGTTGTCCTCTTCCAGCAGCAATGTAAATGAGAAGCAGAAACCAAATTCCTTTGGCTGAGGAAGGACAGAGGACAAGCAGAAGAAGAGGAGAAGGTCCAGGCAGCAAATGTCCCAAATCTGAGAGTCCATCAAAGACTTCAGGCACAATACATTCCCATGTCCTTCTTGTCGTTACCTGTGAGAAACTCACTCCTGCATATACTTGAGGTTTTTTATTCCATTAGACAGGCCTCATTTACCATGTGCCTTGTACAGCTTGTATATGCCTAACAGATTTCTGGTGTTCATTGTAGGACACTCAACATCTAAAAGCAAGGCAGTGCATCATCTTATTTCAAAGCACCTAAATATTCTGCCAATTCTAATGCTTCTGATTAGATTTCCAATAGTGACTTCCTATATCCATAGACAGTGTCACAACTTGTTATGTGTTACTCTATTAGTGTCATACTAATGTCAAGCACAGAAACCTATTAAAGACTACAAGGTATTAAGACACTGTAGTAATGCAAGGCACACACAAATTCTTCATGAGGAGTGAGAATGGAAATCAGGGCAAACTCTACACCTTCAAGATTTTATCTAGCACAAAGTTCATTTATGTGGACTGTTTGACTCATGTACTTTGAGAAACACTTTAGAGACACTTATTCAGGAAAAGACACTTTGTCAAAATGAAATCAGTACCAGAAACCAACTTGGTTTGTAGCATGACCTGTTTTTAGGTATGGCTAGATTATTTGGATTTTCTCTCCTCTCCTTTCTCTCATCATGAAAACACAGACAATAACAATAACAAACTTTAGCCTGTACTCCTGGGCCACATCTGAACTGTGCTTGGAGTCAAGGGGAGGCTTCAAAGCCATCTGCATGAATCATGAGGGAACAGGTCACCTGGGCCACAGCTCTTCCCTTGTCATGTACCTTATGAAGCCAGAGGAGTCAGTTACACAAAAGCATATTTCATGGGAAATTTAAGCTGAATTTAAGTTGCTCTGCACTGCTGAAGCAGCGCAAAGCTGCCTTTAGAGATTTGTGAATGTTATTGTTACACCTCAGCTTTCAATAAATTCTCCTCTAGGGAACATACACTTTCCTTCTACGGTTTCTAAAGTTTTGATTATTTTTCGCTATCTACACCACATTATTAGCATCTTGAACTCTTTTTCTCTTATTAAATTAGCAAATGCATCTCATAGAATAAGGTGAAGGGAACAAGTTACTTAGCATCTGTAGCAAACAAGGAGCACAAATCCAAGCCTGCACTTCTCAGAAGGAGCTTTTGTGCTCTTGGTCTCATTAAGAAATGAATCCCCATAAGTACTTGGGCATGAGGGTGAGCTGGTACCACTTAGTCCCTACTTAAATTCAATGCCCAAAAGGCGCAGATACCTCATACCTGTTGGGGGAATTTCTCGCAGTACTTTGTTTTGGTACTTTTAATTTGGTTGAGTGGTAACCTAGCAGCCATAGGCTAAGGATAATGTTTTTATTAGCACAAAATGTACAAAGTTGGCTTTTTCTTTTTACTGTTTCCCCCTGCTCCCCCCCTCCAAATGCAAAAATATTCAGTCATTCATCTGCAGTATCACTGCATTAATGATGAATTGGAAATGGCTGCTCCTTCATGTGATCCTGGGGTTGGTTTGTTTTTTAAACCCACAACTGTTTAGATGGTAAGGTAGTACTTACAGAAGCTTTTTAGTGTTGACACAATTTTTATTCTTCATTTAGTTTGAATCCTACAACTGCTTTTCTTTTTGCCATATTAAAGTTTTCCTCACTTTCATCTTAAACCAAATGCTAGCTTAATCTTTGTGGCATTGAGGTGTTTTGATTAGATCCTCAACTGGTATAAATTGACATAATTCTATAACTCTGTGAGCTTCTCTAGGTTTACCTCCACTGTCTGTGCCTTTGTGTGTTACAGTACAGACAAAGTAAACTAGTGCACTAGGTTCGCCTTATCAGACAAATAAATTGTCAATGCCATGTTTTATCCTGAATAGCAGATGTTTTCTAAAAGAAGTTTTCTTTAAAATGATAGGGTTAAAAATGACCTAATATACTGCAGCAAAATACTGAAGGCAATCACTAAGACTGTTATTATTTCTTGAGATGGATGGGAATCTGCTATTTTCTACCTTCCCTTCCAATATCCCGAAAAATAATGATGTGATTGAAGAACATAAAGCTTGCAGCTCAATTGTGGCAATTCTTGTTCCTGTAAACTTGATGCAAGCCTGAGCAGCCCAATTTTTTTACTGCATATTGTAAAAGATGGTGTCTCAAAGGTCATAGCAATTTCCACAATTTTACTTCCTTTTTTTTTTTTGCCCCCACAGGAAAGTGTTGAGATTTACCTCTGACACAATCTACTTCTCTCAAATCATGAACTGTATACAAAGAATGGAAGGATTGTTCAATGAATGGCCTCTTTTCTGGGTAATAAGATTGAAAGACAAACCTCACATCATAAGGAGGTATAATGTACCCATAAACGCATTTCAATTCCAAAGTGGGAATGGTAAGCAACCTCTTGCTCTAACCTTTTCTCTCTTCACTGCATGTAATGTTTTCAGATTCTGTTGAGGAGTGTGTCTAATTCATTTTTCCAGCTTAGTGAGACTCACCCGAAGTCATTTCCTATTTGCTCTCCTACTGTGAGTGGAGCCACATTCCCAGTGAGAAGTCAGCTCGGTTCCAGTGATTATCTCTGCTGTGTGAGCTTGCCTGTACCTAGGCGATGGCCTGAGAGGATGCCTGCTCATGCTGAGAAAGTAGTTTAACGGTATGTTAATAAACACACAGGGAATGTGTTATGCAAACAAAGGCACATGGCCCCAAGGCAAATCCCTTCACCCCAGAGATGCAAAAAGAGTAATATGTTTTGGGGGAACAATGCAATAATACTACATTTAAGAAGCAGCTTCATTGTAAATGCATCTAGATTTGCAGTGGGGAGAGTTAACACAAAGACACCTTGTCAATCAGTTTCTTTTGCCTTCTCCTTAAAGATCATTAGAATTAGCATTAAAAGGAATTATACACATTAAAGGCACCTACATCTGTTCTCACTTCTCAATGAAACAGTTATAACCACAAAGCAGCATACCTTCAACTGGTTATTGGTTACATTTCACTGAAGTCTTTAAAAGGTAATGATTTTAACCTTAAAATCACTCTTTTTTTTTTTTTCTAACCTAAACTGCAAAAAAGGATCAGTACCTTATTCAACTCTCTACATCCCCACCCAAGAACCCAACAATAAACTCAGAAACTGGCTCAGGTTCTTCAAACAAGCTAAATGCACCACTTTTCCTTCATCTCCTCTCATTCACATGTTGGTTTTACACTTCATTCATACAGATATATATATATGCTATAAAGTCTCACATTTTAATATGTCACTACAATACAGAAAAATGTTTATCTTAAAGGCACTAGAAAATAAAAAGAAAATATGCAGGAGTGATAAGAAATATTCATTCACTAATTGAAGGCTGTTTCAAAATCAGGAAAAGCATAGGAAGTCTCAGTACTTACACATACTCTGCTCATTCTGTTTTCATTAACATTTGTATAATTAATTAGAGTCCTCAGGGAAAAAAAAAACTAATATTGTATACACTCCTTTAGTTCTAAAAAGCAATCAAGATCTATAATAACCTCTCAGTTCTGAAGTTTAATGTAAGTTTGTATGAGTGAGCAAACCTTGGTTGTTTTCTTTTCACCTTTTGCAAAAAAAAAAAAATTGAAAGTTAGAAAAAATAATATTTGGCTTTGGGGACTAATGGCATTTAAAAAATAATAATTCTATGTCCCAGTAGCAACGATACATTTAGGAGCCTAGGATGAATTAAACAACTTGTATTTTTCAATCTAGAACTGTATCATTTACTACAAGCTAGTCAAATTGTATCAAATATAAGAAAACAATCCAATAGTATTCTAATACAATTTATAGCTCCATGAGGTAAATCGGAGGAGGGGGGTTTTGCTGCCTTCTGTTTACCACATTAATCAGATCCTGGGGACACAATTCTGCATGATAAGTGGCTGTAAATACAGCCACGCATTTCCAGCCCGTGGAGGCAGTTTAAATGCACATATTAAGGACAAGTTTTAAAACCAAATGTGAGATGCAGAATGCTCTGATACTGATGAAATTGCACATCTCTAAAAGCAGGATTAATCCCATCTAACTTTGACTGTTCCGGAAGCTAACCTAAGATTCCTCTATAGTCAATAGAGACAGTTAAGTACGTCCAGTGGGGGATTCTTCCTATCTACTTCGGACATCAATGTTTGTCAACTAATAGGCTGTCTGATTCACTCCACTGATTTACAGAGCATGTCTAGATGGGATTTTTGGATTAGACATCTAATTTTCAGACAAGAAAAGTTAGCAAACCTAACTCCATGCTGGAGGCTGTTTGCACTGCAGATAAAGTTGACCGCAAGGTTGTTTTTTTTATGAAAGCCTGAACTGGGGTGCCATGAGAAGTTGGAGCCACCGCAGCAGAGGTTTCACTGTTAGCAGCTTGCCTGGGCACCTCTCTGGGGCTCCTGACCAGGCTGCTCAAGGACTGCAGCCACAGTCCCTGTGCTGACCTAACAGCTTGGGAGATTCAGGCTTTCTCCTCACCTTCTCCTCCCAGCTGATTCAGCAGAATCCTTCTCACTGCTCCCTGTGCTGAGACAGCATGCTAAACTAACCCAGGCAAGAAAAAAAAAAAAAAAAAAAAAAAAAAGTGTAGGGAATGAAGAGGAAGAAGGGGGAATAGTTTTCAACTGGGCTTAGCAGGGAATTGAGATGGAGCACAGGGAGGACATGGGACCCCAGAGACAGAAGTAAAGGAAAAAAAAGCAGGAAGGGGTGAAGAAGGAGTTCATTGGCAGTACTGAGCTGGTTTGGCTGCATGGTCTGCTACCCTGTAAGCCCCACTATTGGTATCAAGTCAAGGTGGTTCAAAGGTAAACTCAGGTAAGTCTATATGCAATTACACATATACAGTGTGTACATACACAGTGCAGTTAGTCCTATCAGGTATAGATAGATACCAAGAAGACAAGTTTGATCCAAGCTACAAGTGAAAATCTAAGATTTTGGTGTTGGCCAGTGTTTAGCATAATGCTCTAACCCCAACTTTTCCTCTCAGCAGCGCTACTTAGTAGCCAATTCACAGTTCTACCTTCAGAATGGGCTGGGAAGGGTAAGTCAAGCAAGATCCAGCTGCGTTGAG
Organism: Coracias cyanogaster; assembly: GCA_033124195.1. Taxonomy (NCBI): domain Eukaryota; kingdom Metazoa; phylum Chordata; class Aves; order Coraciiformes; family Coraciidae; genus Coracias; species Coracias cyanogaster. The sequence goes on along the minus strand of JAVSBS010009410.1, from coordinate 36,457 downwards.
CCCCATGTATTGCAATGCAAACAGTATAACCCTGAGGATGGAAATCAGGCTGCTCCAGCTCTTGATGATGAGAGGGAAAAGAGCCGGGCACTTCAGCACTGAGTCAGCTAATTATCAAATCCCAGTTTATTCAGCCTCCTTAGTCTAGCAGTAGCTAGAAATTTTGGAAAAGAATGCCTGTACTTCATGAACTGTGTACACAAAAACCACGCAATGTAACAGATAAATCCAGGTACTTGAGCAAAGTATGTTTGCTGCCTGCAGGGCACAGTGACAAGGAGAAAATTATAGTCTGTACTGGGTTGTGCTGGAATATACAATGCATAGATTTTTTACCCTCATGCTTCAGTTTGCTTTCCTTTACTGACAAGGTGCACAGACTCATTGGTACCAATTTACACATCGTTTTGCACAGAGGGATCCAATGCTGCACGGCACATGTTTCCTGCTAGGGCACTTCCCAGCTGCACCTGCATTGCTATAGTCCAGCTAGCAATCGATGACTGACTGACACTAAAAGGCTGGTCTGTCATCATTCCTTCCCCTTCATTGCACACTGACATTTGCAGCAGTAACAATTACCTAGCATTGTGCCAAACCACACTGCAAAAGGTTAGCTATACTGCACTGCCGGTACAATCTAAATCCAGCCTTTGAAACCTCTCATCTTTCCAGTATTTTGAGGTAGAAAACAGGGCATTACAGTGCTGAGTGGACAAAAGCTCAGTCTGTTATGAGCCCCAAGGAAGTTGGGGCATCAAACTTACAACCTTGACAAAATGGTACTTAGTCAAAATGTTGATGGTAATAGTAAAGAACAGAGGAATAGCTGCTAAGTAATCCCTCTTTCACAATCCTGATCCCAGGAGCTCATATTTCTCCTGGTATAAGCCAGCTGGGCAACTGGAGAGGCATGGCCTCATTGGAGTCTGTATTGCATGACCTCCCTCATCTTTAGTGCTCTGAACTCACAACCTACTACTAACCAGAACCTGAAGAGATGGCGTGGGGTAGAAGCTCAAAACCAGCACAGGGCAAATTCTTCACTGACTGGTACTGGGGCTCTCACAACCCCTGAAAACTCTTGCCACAGCAGCAGAGGCCGTAGTGGGTGCACCTCTCCAAATCTTGATAGCCTGAGGCAAGGAACATTGCACCCCATTATAAGTACTTGGCCCAACTTCCTGCTGTGTGACATGTTTGGCCATGCCATCCAGGACAATCTGTAAGGGAACCAGTGCACAGGTTATTCTCTGGCACCGCTACCGAGTTTGTTGTAGCCTGAATGACATTTTTCAGGGACGCTAGAGAGTGAGCAGAACAAGCAGGTATTTTTGTTTGACCTGTCTACTTGTCTAGTAATAATATATTAGTGATTATACATGACACTTACATAACATCCTCCATCTGAACTGCTTCTCTACCCTGCAGAATAAAAAGGAGTAGCCTCTGTCCTGACATTATTAAGGGGGAAAGCAAGGTGAGTTAAGGAAAGATGTGCTGACTGCGGTGAAAGAGCATAGCTCATGAGTATGCCAGGCAACAGGACCCACAGCTTGTCCTGAGCTCTCGATTGTCCCATCCAACCTTGCATTTACAATCCTCCTCACAATCACTCTTCCCCTACCACCTCTTGTTCTCCCAGTAAATTTTCCCCACATTTATGCTGTTATTAAGTCTTATTAAATTCTTAAATGTTTTCTTCTTCAACCACATAGTTCTTAGCTAGTACCTTCCAGAAGTATTGCCTCCAGCAGTCCTGTTTCTCTGACTGAGTAAACACATCAACCCTCCATTATGTTTTCTCCACAGGACTGGGGTACTCTTGCTGATGCTTAAGGCAGAGAAACAAATGGCTGACAATTAACAAAGCAGCTGGGACTGGATCTCTCTTCTCACCTGGCAGGACTTTCCTTATTTTGAACTCCTCTCAAAAGCACAGACAGAACAAATGAGTATGGGTAGTAGTAAAAAAAGAGAAAAATAAGGAATCACTGGCAGCGTCCAAAACTGTCTCACTTACATGATAAACCTGCAAAAGAAATCTTGCAGTCCTGCATCTGAAGAATATTTTTGTTTGATAGAATGACAGGATGACAAAAGGCCCAAGATGCATGTTCACAGGTCAGCCAAGAAAGCATTAGTTTCCCCCAATAACACAGGCCAGCATGGGACATATTCCCACAGCATATAACCCAAGTCTAGCTGTGCAATGTTTTTTCCGAGGCTATAATCCACAAGCAAAAGCTTAAGAACATTTTAGTACAAGTCCCAATAGAACAACTGTCCAAACACACATTAACGTGGGTGCCTGAAGTCTGAATATTCCTGTACGCAGCCATATAATTTGGTTTACTACCAAACATAGTGAAAGTTCTCGGAATTTAAGCCTTCATTTTCTTATACTGGAAAAAATAAGAATCAGGACATATGCCCTGCAGGGCTTAGAGTACATAGAGATTACTATGATAAAAACTTCCATAAATTGAAATCACCTGCTTCCCTTAGTATAATTTCAGGCAGAAAAATACAAGGGAGAAATTCTGTTGTTTTGGACCAAGAATGATATCCACTTTTGCAAAGAATTCTTTAAGTACAGCCTCGGATGTTGTTTGAATAGAGACAAAACTGCAGTTTGGAAAATCAGTCCCGAAGAGTCTTTCTCAGGGCTTTTCCTCCTCTCAGTGTAGTCCTCACAATGAGATTCCTGCTTGTCAAAGACACACAGCAGATTTCAAGTTCTCTTACACTCAGAGCAGATCAGCCAGTGTGTTCAGCTAACTTGTTACTTGGTTTTTATTTGCAAAGGACAGCATCTGGGACTTAATCTCCAGTGCAGAAGAAACCATTTACACAGATCTGAGATCACTTCGTGACAGGTGCCAAAGAGTAATTTCCAGAGCCTTTTGAGCTGACCATATGCTACATCTCTCCTCAGCTGGAATAAAGGCATTTAGCAGCATCATAGGACAAAAAGATAAATAAGTGATAAAACGACACTATATATACATCTGTATATTTATGTGTCAAACAAACTATGAAAAATGGAATGCAATATAATTACTGTGCAAATCTATGGTTCAAGAGCTTAACTCCAGGAACATGTAAAGATCAAGCTGAATTTGTAGTTTTGCAGCGCAATGCATCAAATAAAAAATATGTACCCCAATACTACTTCTTTTCAATAGTCTGTGTTCAATGTGTTAAAACTCATACAAGCCTGAAACCATATTTATAAAAAAGTCTCTACCAAGATCTGATTAAACCATGGGAGGACAATAAGAGAAATTCAATGAATATTCGGTGGAAATAATAATAAAATCAGTAAATATTCAATAATCAATGTGCTTATTCAGTCTGATGTTAACGAAGTCCATGTCTCAAAACTGAAATACCAGAAGGAGAGGAGCAGGAGTCTGGATGCTAAAGCTTTACTTGTGGGAAGTGATGAGTAGGACTGTACAAAAAACAGTTATGAGATTTCCCTCCTCAGCAGTTTTGCCAAAAACTTCCAAAATGAGCTGAGGTACAGAAATTGTACATAGGCCTCAATTTTTCCTAAGTAGCAGATAGTCCTGAGGTCTGACCTCAACCATTCATATTCCTTAATAGAGAGGAAAAAAGATGTATCCACATGTTGCTCTCCTGGTTGTTAAATCCCTCAACAGTATAAGGAGTGATATCTGGGCAGCTATTTCTATCACTTTTTCAGAGGCACTGCCTGGGATAGGAAACTTTTCTATGTTTTTTAAGACTGGAGAAAGAAAATAAAGTATTTAGGGGCGTCTAGGGCAAGAAAAAAAAAATTTCTTCTCATGACTGATGCTACACAAATGGTATCTCATACACTCTGTAATCTCTAGCTCTAATTCCAAAGACCAAGGTAAAATGGAAGAATCCTTTGAACAATGGGTGTCCGGTGATGATGGGAGGGAGAGGATATGCAATGGTTCAGATGCTCCGAGTAAGCCTGCAGGAGTTTATCCAGAGCTATTCCCTGCAAAAAAAAGGCTTTTCAGGATCTGGATGTGTAACTAGCATAAGCCTAGCACTGACAGGTTCAGCCATCATTAATTTCTAGCCATTTGGGAATGGGTGATTATTTGACAGTAAGATATGAGAGAGGTGCTATTATAATGTGGAGAGAGCTGCTATTCTTGTACTGCAGCAGAGAGCTAATACAATGGCAGAGTAGCGTAACTGTAGTGAAATTCATGGGGGAACAGATTTCTTCCCAGGGCTCAAATTATCAACACATTTTCATTGCTGCCTCCAGAAAGAGACATGTAATGCTGTCAGATGCTGTTGAGTTGGGAGTTTTTAAAAAGAGATGGAAGTGTATGCATTAAAGAAACCAATATTTACACAAGGACAATCATCTCATAAAATATAAATGATGGAATTCTGCTGGTTACAATCCTTATTTTGAGATTTTACATGAGGGCAGTAAACTGAAGAGGATGCAATGCTCCCTGCCCACTCACCATTTTGATTATCATATATGAATTTTAAAGAGTTTAGGTAAAATCCAATCAAAACTGCTATTATAGATGCTTGTACTTTATACTGCTGTCCTTGGTACACTCATCCTTAGTCCAAGCAAAATAACGCCAATTCAGACTATAGTTCCTGAAAAAAGAATGTGACTTTAATGAAATAAAAGGCTCATCTTTCCAAGCTCAGGTTGAGTATTACACCCTATCTTGTTGCCATTACAGACAGAGACAGAAATATATCAAAGTTGCTTAGACACTTAAAAGAGAATGGGAAATAAAAGGGACACGTCCAAGCAGTGCTGGTGGCAGGTGTCAGAAAGAGAACATCAGCAGGATCAAATAGAAGAGCTTTACTCTGTTGCTTCTTGAAAGGAAATAAAAAACCCAAGACCCATGGATTTTTATTAAATACAAAGGAAAATTGGATTAAGGTAATACTAAAGGAAGAGCCTAGGGTTCCTACAGCATGGGCTTGCAGAGCTTGGCTTACTGGCCTCCCAGAACACAGAACAAAGACAGAGCATTTGGCATCAAGTCTATCGCTAGCTTTTCAGGACCACCTGAAAGAGCTCCTGGCTGGGCTGGGAGATATGTCAAAGCTGTTCAAGGTATATGAGGTACTTTTCATTCCCCCTACCCTGGTACAACCCTTTTGTAATGCCCTGCTGAAGAAGAGCAGGTATATATACCAAGGTTAAGAGTTCACATCAGCTGGGCCAGATTTGACTCTAGAAAGCTAATCTGCTTTGGTGACGTGTACATTTTTCTAGTCCCTGCTCTGGAGGGAGCTGATTTAGCTTCCATAGTTAATGAACAAAACTAAGGCTCAGGAGAACTGGGTTCATTTCTCAGCTCTGCTGCACATGTCCCATCTGACTTTAGCCGAATCACTTAGGTCACATGTACATCCCATGATAACTAGGCTAGTACTGCTCATAGCAGAAACCATCGATGTGCATACAGCACTGAGCCCAAGACCAGAAGAAATTCATCTGCATAGCACTAGGTGAAGCTACCAGCTTGGTCCAGAGCCAGCTTGGAAATCCCTGCATTGTGCTCCACTGATCCATAGAGATATGTTTGCACGTCTCTAAAAGGTGATCAAGCTGATACCATTTATTCTACACATTAATATTGCCTAATTGCTTATCCTTCTCTGAGCCCCTCTGCCCAGCTGCTTCCTAACTTTACACAATTTAACTTGTTTGGCAGAAATTTTACTTGCCCATTATCTGTGCAGTTATTTATATCTTTTCCTGGAAATTTTCAGGCAATGCTTTTTAGCCATTTCCAAGAAAAAGGCTAATGAGAAAATACATTATTCTCTCCATGATGATCCTTTCTTTGGAGTGCTCTCTTGCAACTGAGTGTTAGGCAAAGACCAGAAAGGAATGAATCAGGGTTGTGCCTTTTGCCTTATTTTAAAATTAGTCTAAACGTAGCCAAGTTAAAAGCCTTTAAATAATTGCTGTTTGTGCACATCTATGGTAGGCTGCTTCGATTTTAGCAGCTGAATTCCCCAAAGAACCTTCACAAGACATGCTGCAGATTTTCACAGCTCCTGTGCTTAAGAAAGCTATACCTGTACTACTAAGCAAAGAACAAGGGAGTGTGTTCAAGCCAAGGGTTATAGGTATGGTTTTCTGCTGTAATGACTACTTTGATTCAGACATGAGTACTAAAACCACATAGTCTTTCTCATGCTGTTGGTGCCCTTTCTGTTGATATCCAAGCAGCATGGAGGATATAGCTGTCCCATCAGAAGACAGGAGAGAACGGGGAGAAAGGAAACAGATCTGACATGGAATTGGTGCAGGATTCAAAGGGATATAGAAGTGAAAGAAGGTACTAGGAAGAGATAAAATGGGAGCAGGACTTTATGGTGAGTAGTGCAAAGGAGATCTGAACTTACATTATACAACCATACTAATTTTATAGGCATAGAACTGATAAAAACACTTATCCCACATATAAAAAGTTTAAATGTTTGAGTACTATTATTCATGGGTTCAATAAAAAAAAAATTAGTACCATTTTGCATATGCATTCTCCCAGATTTATCTAAAAATAAATTTAAAAAAAAACATGACAAGATGACATACACAGATAAAAATTTAATTATTTGGCATCCTCCTAAAACACATGCAGGTAATCAGCAGTGTTCAAAGCTTTACTGCCAACACACAGATTTTAACACTGAGCTAATGGGGAGGCTATTTGCATTAAGAGATTGCTGCCCTCCTTGCAGACAGATGCTGAAGGGGGATGCAACACCCCATCCTGGCAGCTGGTTGCAGAGCAGTGACATTCGTGGATATTGGGCTCAAGATATCTGCTCAGATATGTTCATAAGCTATCTGGCTGAGGAAGTGAGTGTGGCAGCGCAGCTCAGACACATTTTCTACTACTCATAAGCTGGGTTCTTTTTCTCAGGAAACCTATCAACAGAAGCTTGATCTTGCTGGTTCCTCAGCCAGTCACATATTCAACAGGATTCTCACTCCCCTCCCAATCTGCTTGCTCACTAGGTCTTCATCTCACTGGATGCGCAGCCTCAAGTCCCCTCTGGTTTCCAAACCCAGAGCATTTTTGCTCTTCCTGTGCTGTACGCAGCCTCCCCATTCCCAGACTATTCCCTAGCCTCTGTTTCCTGGTGTCATATGTGCTCTCTAGGAGGCTTCCCATCCTCCTTGCCTTGGTATCGTGACTCACCCGTTTCCTTCACTTGCTCAGTCAGGTCTGTCCTCCCTTATTCCCAACCTTCTTCTCTCAGCTTCATTAGATCTGCATCCTACCCTCCCAATCCATGCAGGTTCATCTTCCTTTGCTATGCCTAGACCTCTTTCACCAACCCCAGCCTCAGTCCCAGTTTTCCAGCCCAGACTTACTTTTACTTCTTGCCCCCCTCTCCACTGCCAGCTTTCAGACTAGTTTGCACAAATCACTGTTTTCCCGGCTTTGTAACAAGGGCAGATTTATATGTTCTGCCAAAAAGACAGCAGACGTCATGCCTGACACAAAGGCTATATACCCAGTGAATTTCAAAGCTTGAAGTTTTTGAGACTTCTAAAACTGCTTTGGCGCGTTCTAAACAAAACATTTCTAGCAAGCTCCTTTCTCCGAACCAGATGAGCCATCTCAATGCTACAAAAATTTGGTCTCTTACTAAAAGAAAATAAACAGAAATCATTGCAATGCTCAGTGACTGCTGCTAAATGACGGACTAAGGAAAGGGTTGGTTAGCCTTAAAATTGAGTAATGCCATCAAACACGCATACACTAAAAGCTGCTGCAGATAGACTGGTAGAGTGTGAGACAAACTATACTGAAGTCAATATGGAAAACAAGCAAGTAACCTTTCAATTTAAGTGCACTTTGAATGTACATCAAGGAGAATAGGCCACGTCAAGGTGGTCTAAATTTCACCCATACCTCTGTGTTTTGTCATTCATACTGACTGGCTTGAAGTCCAGACATTTATGTACAACTAATCCATTCAGGGAGCTGCGATACTTATTTAATTGATGTAATTAATGCAATTAATGTAATTTAATTGACCCATCATCATTTTACACCATTCTGAAACTGCAAATAGCTATATATTAAAAAAAAGAAAAGAAGAAAAAACCTTCCATCCAAGGGCTGGATATAAAATTGCAGCTGAAAAATAATAACATTGCAATAAAATTATTTGCACAAAAACAAACAAAAAAACCCCTAAATATGCAATTTGTTTCAAATGAGTCATTCAGATCCAATATTAATTGCACTACCTTTGGCTACTTAGTGTTTTTGATTGCTTTTGATATTGTTTATTTTATGATGTTTTAATTATAGTTGTTTATTTATTATAGTAATTGCATTTTAATTGTCTTTGAAGTAGCACCCTGACTGTCTTGGCAGGGAGGCACTAAATAAATAAAATCATTGTTATTATAAACATAATCAATGGTAATAGTTCTTCACTGTGTATTGTTAGCAATGTGGAAAGAAAAAAAATACATACATTGTCTGTAAGAGAAAAACAGTAATCAGAACCTCAAGGTTATATATCCAACTCTGTCACTGATTGTGACTTTGAAAAGTCACTTAGCCCCCCTCTTATCTCCATTTATTCATCTGTGAAAGTATTATCATAACACTGTCCAATCTGCCAGGATTAGTAGAATTAGCTAATGTCTTCAAAGCATTTTGATCTCCTAAATGAAAAGTGAAAAAAAGCTTTAATCTTTAGATTATTAATGATATAACAGAAAAACTGGTATAATCTACTAAGACAGAAAGTTACTCTAGTATTAACATTTTTTTATCTGTAATTAGTGCATTTATATTGTCCGTACACTTAGATAATGAATTTTTCACACATTCATAAATAGCTACTACTAATAAAGGCAAAAATTCATTCCAGAAAGAAAATAAAAATGTCTCCCAAAGTTTCCAATCTGGAAAAAATGGGGGAAGCAGTGCTTTTAGGTACATAAACTGTTTTGTCCTCCTTATTCCTACTTTTCGATGCTTTTCTTTAAAAAAGAAAAATAGTCACACTTTTTCCTTAAGATGCCCAAAGACAAAACTTGTTTCTGTGAATTCACAGCATAAGAATGCAAAAAAAGGTGGAAAAATGCTACACACTACAATTCAGAGAAGAGATCTAAGCTTTAAAATCAAAGCCACTTTGAAAGTTACAGAAAAAGAAAACTTTGAAACTCACAGGTCAAGCAGGAGAGGGAGATTTAAAGTTGTTACCAAAATTTTATGCTTAAAATATTCTGATTTCATTTAATCCAAATAATATTGTTCTAGGGTCTTATTCATTATGCTAGGCTTTGACCCAATCAACAGGCTTGGTGGGTTTTTTTAAGCAGCTTGTTAGAAACACCTAAAATTTAGTGAAAGGAGCAGAAAGAAACACAACTTTACACTACAGTAACGTACTGGCTTGCTGAGTCTCTAGCCTGAGATACTCAATCTACCATTCTTTCTCCATAACCCCATCCATCTTCTTACATGTATTTTTGCTGTTGCAATTAACAGCCAGTTCAGCTAAAATACAGGAAAATCCCAAACAAAACGAATTCACCTTTGCTATGAAAAGATTCTCTTGCCCTCACTGAGATTAATTTCTCTTACCATTATAGAGGGTTACACCCAAAGTTGTGATGCTTTCAGGAGTTTATTCAGAAAAAGCTGACTTGTCAGTCACAGCTTCATGGTTTCAGTTTATCCCTCCCCCCTTGATCTTTAGCTTGCCATGCTTCAATCGCACACCTCAGTACTGATGTCTGTTGACAGTCAAATTGCTGTTCATACTCATATTAATTAAAAATTTATACAGCAGATAGTTTGTTAACACTAAGAATATTGCAAGCTATTATTAATGACATTTGGCTTCCCATCATTTTCTCCAGTGTCATCTGCAATGTTAATGCAGGACATCACCAAGACACTTCACCAAATGAAATTCTGGTTTTAAGTAGACTGACTTATGGAAAAAATACCTAAAGACTATGAGCAAAAATATTAATCCTTTACACATATAGCATCTCCAATGCAGAGGCTTAATGTTATTTATGTTTCATTTTGGGATGCCTATATTTGGTAGATTTCACCATCACAACTGATTTTGTATTGCAAGCTTAGACACTACAAGATGATGACAAAATTTTTAGAGAGGACTCAGAATACCTCAGGTGAGCCAGCTAAGGCTTATATGCCAGATGTGCCAAGCCCTAGGTATCAGTCATGGTCAATAAAAACCGCAGTAGCTAAGAACCTCTGAAAGTCAGACTCCAGATTATCTGAGCTAGGCATCCAAAAACCCAAAGTCCCAAAATCAATGACAGTTTTCAGCAACTTGCCTGAGGTAATGGAGCAAAATCTTGGCAGACCTAGGAGTATATCCCAGTTTCCTGCTGCTCAAATTGCTGCTGTAGCTACTGTGACATCTTCTCTCCTAACAAAAGCCATGCTTAATGTGTCATGCTTCTCTCACAAATCCAATGTCAGAACACTCTGCACACACACGCAGAGGGATCTCACCTCACCTGATCCCTGCACTTGACTGCTATTAATTTCCAACAATAGCTTAAGTGTATTTGGGGCCAGCCAAAGGGACGTGCCACTTTCAGCCACCCAGGGTCCCATGCTCGTCATGATTTCTATCAATCAGCATCCTTTCCAGACAGCATCCATGGCCCTCTCGCTCACCTCTCATGACAAAATGAATTGAAAAACTCAGTTGTCCAAGACCCTACAATTGCAACATCCACATCAGTTACCTTCATGCTTCATGCTGCCTGTACAGTTATTTTCCAGTCACTAGTCAGTCTGTAATCAGCATTTTGATATCTATGAGCTGCTGAAACTTCACCTCCTTCAAATATGGGCTTCCTCATCATATAATCATCCCACTCACCAAACCCTCCTTCCAGTTTAGTGACTTACCAGTATCTGCCCAGGCCTCTTCTGAGTCCATGGACACCCAAAGAGCTTTTTTACAGGGTAAGCTGAAGTATAAATTTGCAGCGCATCATCCTCCCTTCTCCACATTCTTAAACCTATGATTAATGCATTGTGTCTTATACTTCCCCTTCTTTCAGAGAAGGATGAAATACTTCAGATTACAATTGCCGTGGGGTAAGAGTATGCATGCAAAAATGTTACCATGGAGCTGCTGAAACAATGCAAATTCACAGCTTCACATCCTCTGTAGAGACTTATTTGGGCGTTCATATCCACAGCTTATTTGCACAAGTTCTCAGAGAGACCTGAGGCTGGCACCAAGAGAATCAATCCTCCCTGCTTATTATGGTGAATGGGAGTTGCATATGTTGGAGTCTCTGGGCCTCTTCTTGTCTATGAATAGCTCCCATTAACATTTATGGGGGGTATGCATATTGTGCAAAAGAACAGAATAGGCTCCCATTGAGAAGAGAGCAGACTCCAGCAATTCTATTCTTATCACATTGTGTGCTTCAGTCTTCACTAATCTCAGCAAAGGATCTTCATGCAAGATTTCTGAAGTGGTTTTTTTTTTCTTTTTCTCTCCATGGAAATTGTTGGGGGTTTTTTGAGTAAGAAAGGTGACAAATAGTTAGCTTATGTTGCAGTAAATCCAGAGCCAACTTATTTAAATATCCATTCAACTCTCAAAACAAGTATCAAAGTTGAGAACTTGCAGATACATGCTTTGCTGGAATCGGCAGGAAACTCTCCTTTGTCCCTGTTCAGGCTGCTTCAGGGTCTGCTTATTCCCCTGTATCGCAGAATCACAGAATAGTAGGGGTTGGAAGTGAGCTGTGGGATCTAGTCCAAACCCTCTGCTGAAGCAGGTTCACCTAGGGCAGGTTACAGAGTGTGCTGCTTTAGCAAAGCGGCCGTGGCTCTGCAGTAGCCGCCCTCCAGGGCAGGACGTCATCATGGTATAGAATATCAGCACCAAATTAACCCTGTCATGTCCGAACCAGGACACAGAGGAATGTGTCCAGGTGAGTTTTGAAAGTCTCCAGAGAAGGAGACTCCACAATCTTTCTGGGCAGCCTGGGCCAGTGTTCCATTACCCTCAAGGTTAAGAAGTTTCTCATGTTGAGGTGGAACTTCCTGTGTTCCAGTTTGCGCCCATTGCCCCGTGTCCTGTCACAGGACACCAATGAAGAGAGACTGGCCCCATCTTCTTGACACCCATCCTTCAGATATTTATAAACATTGATCAGATCCCCTCTCAGACTTCTCTTCTCCAGGGCTCGCTCTCTCTTTCCTCATATGGGAGATGTTCCAGTCTCTTAATCATCCTTGTAGCCCTCCGTTGGACTCTTTCCAGTAGTTTCCTGTCCCTCATGAACTGGGGAGTCCAGAACTGGACACGGTGCTCCAGATGTGGCATCACTAGAGCAGAATAGAGGGACAGGAGAACCTCCCTTGACCTGCTAGTCACACTCTTTTTAATACAACCCAGGATACCATTGGCTTTCTTGGCCACAAAGACACATTGCTGTCTCATGATTAACTTACTGTCCACCAGAGCCCCAAGGTCCTCCTCCACAGAGCTTCTTTCCAGCAGGTCAACCCCTAACCTGTACCAATGCATGGGGTTATTCCTCCCCAGGTGCAGGAAGGAATACACTTCCCCTACACTTGCACTTGTTGAACTTCATGCGGTTCCTGTCTGCCCAACTCTCCAGCCTGTCTAGATCTCACTGAATGGCAGTACAGCCTTCTGGTATGTCAGCCACTCCTCCCAGTTTCGTATCATCAGCATACCTGTCTGCTCTTGTAAGCAGTTTTATCTGTCAAATGAAGGTCTCTCCCTTTGCCATAGGGCCAACAGGCTTTCACAACATGAGCGGTTTCCCAAAACTTCCGCAGTGCTACCACCAACAGCACAGCTTCACCATATGGAGCATAAGCACAGCACAGGGCAGTGGCAGGATTTTCACTCTTTCCTGCTCTGAGCAAGATTAAAATGCCAGCAGCTAGTCTCTGTTAGGCCCTCTGACTGTTACTATCACCAAGAGAGGTGAATCAGTGCTGTACAAATGCTAGGAAATCTGAAGAAAAATGTTAGTGCCAGCAGAAGCACAGAGGCTTAACTGAAGTGCTGATAGAGAATACTTTGGACAGAAAGAACTGATAGTTGTGCTACAGAGATAAATAGCCTTCAGAGCTTGCCTTTTATTCTTCAAAAGCATGCATGAAAATTTTCATTTAGCTAAGACTTAAAGTTTTGATTTTTAAAAGGTTTATGGTTCTCCCTAGTCTGCAAGCAAGTAATGCTTGTGTGACTACATCAATATCAAATGTAAAAGTTAACAATTTCTTCTCTCTACTTCATACTCCAATGATAAAAAAAATCCTGCATGAACTAGAATAGATTTTTTCCTCTTTAATTCAGAAGTCCCACGTTCCTTTCATATAATACCAACAATCAAATAGAAAATCCTTTCGTGCCTTCTGAGTCTTCTCAGATTTAGCTGACATTTGAATTCATACAAACTTGGGAAATGTGTAAACATGGAAGATTATTGTTTGCTACAAAATAGTCAGCTTCCTAAGAGGCTACACCTCTTAGGTGTCTGAGCACCAAAGAGCAAGTAGTGACTTCTGTAGGACAAAGTACAAACTTGAACTTCAGACTCTATTCTTATATATCCTTCTCCCAAAATAAGAAACTGAAATTAAGGTCTAGGAGCTTACAGAAAGCAACAGAGATGCAACCTGGCAAGACAGTATCAACTTCTCATTTTTCTGACCCCTTGAAACTAGCCTTCAGACGAAGGTGCAGGAGAGCATTCCCTCCCAAAGAACAGCACCGTGAAGCTCATTTTGAGCAATAAATTACAACCCAAACACACAGAGTTTGGTTAGATGACTTATTGAATGAGAGGACATATGACCACACAGAAGTGTTTGTGACGATGCAGATGTTACAAGGTATTTTGGAAGAAGTCAACTACACTTGTGCTGTTGGGTCATTAAATCTTAATTCAGTCTTCAGGGTTCCTTTCTGCCTACTAGTCACTGCAACAGAAATGAAAATGAAAAGCTTTTATGGTGCAGCACTACCTTCCTCAGCAGCACAGGTGATGATGCCTAAATCTATGTGTCTGAGCTAAAGAGAACTGAACAAGTTTCGGAAGCAATGTTTGGTACACAGTCTCCTCATTAATAATATTTAGTCTCCTGACAAAGCTGAGTGATAAATATTTTTTTATTTCATAGAATGTTCAGTTTATCACAACGCGCAACCCTTCAGTGATCTAGGTGAAAACCCATAACTGCTAGTTCCCTGATGTGTTGTCTTCTCTAGAGGAGGAAAAAACAAAATGGAACTTTGTATCCAGTTAATAGGGATACTGCAATCAGTTAAGGACATAAACATCTTGATCAAGCAACTTGCTCCAGCCTGTAGCAATCATTTTGTGTCACCACAGGTGTTTTCTGTTATCCTGGTGTTTTACTTGTTTCTCTTTTTATGAATGCTCCTGTAGTCTTGCAAAACAAACAGATGCCCACACCAAAGGAAAAAAACATTCTTCAAAGTGTCCTCTGTTTCCCTTCAATATATGGGCTTTTTTTCCTTATATACCACAATCCTGATAGCATTTTTCTTTCTGAAGTTCGCACGAGTACGGTAGGTTAGTGCATCTTCCAGTTTTTGGATTATGCAGCTTTGCATGCAGAGCAGAGCAAAAACGGCATGTCAGTGTAACTGAGAAGAGATTCAAGATTTTTGTTTTCAGCAACTAACACTTTGACCAGTAAGTGGCAAATAGAAGTTACCATGTGGAAGGAACTGTAATTAGACGCAAAACAGAGTGGTAACACTGACAGTGATGTATGACCTTGAGGTGGATAGGTGATCAATAGACAGATAGTCTAGTTCTTTTGTTTTTAAATCATTATTACATCCTAAATTAAGCCATCATTCTGTAAATTTTCAACTCTTTTAGAACAAAAGCATTCTGGAAGTTTTGGTTTTGGTTGTTTTTTTTTTTAACTAACATATACACTAAGCAGCAACTGAAAGGAAAAAAACAAGTTCAGAACAAACTAGTTGTACTCAAACATTTGTAATTAAGCAAGATAACCAATTACAGAAATACCTGGAATAGCTCATTATTCACTCTCCCACATTAAAGGTCTCCTAAACAATTTGAAACAACTAGATACTGCTATAGAAAATAAGCAAGATCACAGCATTTGCTAATGAATCTCAAAAATGGATTTCACTGCATGAAAATGTTCATTGTCAGGAGAAAGCCTATGTTCCCAGAATCTTTAGGGTCATTTCCATTTGCATTTGATTGGAGAAAAGTCCTCTCTGTTCTTTTCTTTCTTCTCTTATCCTTTACAACTCTGCGCTTTTTTTTCCTCTCTCTCCCTTCAGACAGTTCTTGTATCAATGTGGTATACTAACTGCCAAAAATATATCCAAATAAGACCCCTGTGCTGAAGTAGCTAGAATCCACTTCAATTATTACTTAATTTCTCTATGTTACACTGATCACCCTGAACAGAAATTTGGAGATGTATGACTTCTGGAAAATGATATGGCAGAAGATGCAGTACCAGAGCTCTAAAGCACACATCAGAGTAGTGTATTACACCATGAATAATACCACTTAAACATTTGTAAAACGTAAAGCTTTTCTGAGCTCTTCTCCTTCCCCTGAGACTCGAACTCTTGTTGAACAAGCTGCTCGAAGCTCGCCACTCTGATAAAAACCTACTTCAACAAAAGAGTGACAGTGACTTTTTTTTCATTTTTTTTTATTAAATCACTATTTCAGGTTGCAAGTTGCTTGCGCTTCCTGCAACAAAAATATCAGGTATCCATTTGACCTATTTGTCCCTAACCCAGAAATGTTCAGAGCAAGATGAGATCTGATGATAATGAACTTATCTTGAAAAAGGAATTGCACACTATGTCCCAGACCCTGCAATCAATTATTCATGTGAGTAACTTTGAACTCAGCAGGAGTACCCACAGGCATAAACTTTTTTACATGGGGAACAGTTGGCAGGATCAAGACCCACCTCAGGAGGGAGATACACAACACAAGACATGAACCCTCTGTGACTCTTTTTATTTTATTAACTTTTCCCCCTTTTTGTCCTTGTTATTGTTCAATTTCATTTGCTAGTGCATTTCACACTTCCAGCTGGGAGTAGAAGTGAAGATGCCAAAACATGAAGACAAAAGCTGCTGTTACACTCAGCTGGAAGAGAAAGTACTAGAAATCTCTCTCTCAAAAACAAACAAACAAACAACCCAAAAAACCATAGAGATATCCAGACTAATTTTATACTCCCCAAGGGCACCATGATAGTTCAAAGAAACTTTGTAAAACTCATCATGGAAAGTTGAGGAAGAAAGGCATGTTACCGGTGCACTGAAATTATCCTGTCTATCTTCCCTCAGCCTAATGTATCTAATTTTTCTTCTTCAAGCCATCAGCCATCCCTAGCAAATGATGCTGCAGAGCCCTCTAGATGATGAAGATCCCAGGTCCACATGCCATATAGCCCTCAGGCCTATCACAACAAGAGAAAGGTCTTATCTTATGGTCCTCCTCCCGAATAAAAGGGGCTCAAACACCCCTGGGCAGAGTAGATGTCATCCTTTGAAAACTCCACTGCTTTAAAAGCAGCATTACCTTGTCTTGGAGCTCAACTACAAGAGTGGATGGCATCACTGACTGTTGATAAGACAAAGCTTAAATGCATAACCGCCATCTTTCTACACCTGCATATCTTATTCCAAAACACATAAATTTGGACTCAAAAAGTGAATTACTGAGTTGGATGAGTTAATGTCTCACTTTCAGGTTAAAGCTGATAAGACAGAGGCAGAACAGGAAAATTTCAAAGAAATTAAGACCTTGTAGGACAAAGTTATAAAACAAGAAAAAGATAACATTAGGATTGTTGGTGTTCCTGAAGAGTCAAAAGTGGTAGACATGTTGAACTTGAAAGCCTTGAAGTAGAGTTTGATATGGAACTGAGGGAGAAGCAAGAAGAGCAGCTGTAAGTTTCTGCAAGGTGACTGACTTAAGGTGTCTATTACTAACATACTTAAAAGTACAATTGTACAGGAATTGTTCAAGAGAGCTGAAACGTGGCAAGCTGGAAAGGGAAGACATATTCCTGTACAGAATTGTTTCAAGAGTGTTGAAAATCAAATCCATACTATTCATGGCACTAGCTACAGTGAAATACAAACCAGGAAATACCTCATGAAATGTCTAGCTACTCTATGCAAGCTGTGTGATGGACATTGTTTCCCAGATTCAACTCTGACAACAGCCTCTGTTAAATAAATTCAGTTCTTCATGCTATTGTTGAGTAAATAAGCAAAAGAATCCCAACTAAGATTAAGGTACAAGATATCACTATTTTGCATGGTGTGAGACCACAGCCAGAATACTGTTCTGTTCAGATATCCACACTACAGGGAGGATGATAATAAATTGGCAAAGGTTATGAGAAGAGCTGCTTGGATGATTAAATGCAATGAAACACATGCCTTAGGGTGACATTTCTTAGCCGAATGACAAGGAGATGGAGGTATGATTTGAGCAATGACAGGATAGCTCTACCTGAGGAATTTTTATAAATGTCTCTTCATTGTCTCAACTTAGCAAACAAAAGCATGAGAAAAGCCAAAGTCTGAAAGTCGGAACTAGACAACATTCAAGCCAGTCATAAGGCAGGCATTCTTGATAGTGAGGACAATTAATCACCAGACTGTTAGTAGTATTATAGGGTAGAATCTCCATCACTGGAAATGTTTCAGTAAGGACTGGATGTCTTCAGGTGGATTTTTTATTGATTTTTTTTTTTTTTTTGCAAGCTTAGGTGATAATTAAGTCGATTAGGAAAGTCCTATGGCCTGCATAATTAATGAGGTCAGAAGAAATAGCTCACATAAATGTTTCTTCTGGTTGTGGAATTTTGCATCCTGAATGCAAGAAGACAATTTCTTCTGCAAAACTCCGCAGTGTATAGCTGAATGTCATCTATTATACCAGGTTTGTCTTCCTTTCATCCATTGTTTTCATTTCATCTGTTGAGCACGTCCCTAAAGACTGGCAGTGGTTAGGCTTTGTATGATGCTTACTGGCACAATCTCACCATCTCCTAATTATCAGAGCTATACAAAATATGAAGGAAGCTAGTTCTTCCAACCAACATATAGAAGCCAGGCATAGAAAAATACTCATAAACACACATTATTCTCATTTTAGCTCTTATGCTGGGTTGCAGTAAAAAGAAATGCTCCAAATCACTCTATGTCATTGGAGCTGCAGTACCAGTGGGTGGTTTTGAGATCACAATCAGTTGCTTGGTCAGGGAGAAATTAACAGCTCAAACATTTATCAGACTATATGAGCCAAATAAAGCCATAGTCAGTCCTGGCAAGCAACCAGGTAGACACAAGGAGACTTACATATTCCACTATCAGAAAGAAAAGCTTTTCTCTTTAGGGGCTTATCTAAGCTGCTGAGAAGAGATAATCTTCTAACATACCACGTTAGATGAAATTGCAAATGATGCAGCAATGAAGATAATTTCAAGATCAGACTGTAAGAACAGTGATTTGAACATCTTTCATTTGAAAGGTGAGTTTCCCAGGCAAGCAGGGGAGCTATACTCCTTCTTGCAGTCATGGCCTTTGTGACTTTCTGCACTGATGAGTGGGAGACTATTGAACTAATAGTTTTGCACCCCTGACAACTGCAGCATTCTAAGACATGGCAAGTGCTTATGTGACAGAATTATGGCATACTCTCCAGTAACAGAAAAAAATTTCATAAAGGCTAATAAAAAATAGGCATTCTTACGTGAAATGCTTAAATTTATACCACGATCATGCCAAAACACTACATACTAAAATTGTTAAACAAATGAGGTAATAAATTAGAAAACGTGTTAGAAAATGAATACACTATGTTTTATTTTGATTTAACTAAAAATTATAGAGAGCATAGAGAAGCAGATAGATAAACACAGAGTATATAGACCATAAAAAACCCCTATGGTTAGCTTTGGGTAATTCTTTCCTGTTTTTTCATATAAAAATGCCTGGAAAGAACACCTGGGAGACTGACTGCATTTCACAGAAATAGTCCTAACAGTGAGAAAAACACTAAGTCTCAAGGCAGCAATGGTTTCCAGTGAAGTTTTATTTAAACTCTAACTAAATAACCCATAGGCTGTCCGATAATCTTAATGAGGTCAAAAGAGAGGTATCTCACCTCTGACCGAGCAAGAGGTAACAATATCTGTTGCCCAGGCTAAGGAAAAGATCCTGCTGACTCTGCATGTTGGAAGCCTATTTCATTGATAAATTATGACATGATCATACTTGCCAGAGCCTTAGTCGTCATCTGGAAGAAATTATGGCTCAAATTATTCATGTAAATCAGGTCAGATTCATTACATCTCAGCTTTGGACAGACTACCCCAGGCCACTCATTTGATACAAATACAGTTTCACAGCACTCACAAGAGCCTTTGGGAGTCTTTTTGCTAGATTCTTTCCTTCAATTTGGCTGTGATGTTTCCATCATTTCTTAATAGTGTACAGTTTGGTGGCCACTGTTGATTAGAGTGGATTAAGCTGCTTTACACCTGCTCCTCCTGCCTGTATGCTTACTAGCCTTGTTATGAAAGCAGGACTGCGTCAACACCACTGTTGCTGAGTCAGCTCTGGTACCAGTAAAATGAGCAGCTGTGGGGCTTGGAGAGTGCAATGTAGAGTTAAAGCTGACCATGTAAAATGACAGCAGCAACAGACTGCTTATTTGGATGTGACATAGACTCAGTTCTTGAGCTCACAAAATTCAGTGTCCAAATTATTGAACAGTTTGCATTCTTGCCTGGATATTGGATTAAAAAGAACAAGCCTTTGGTGGGATTTCCAATAGTTATTCTGACTGCCAGGTGAATTTATATATCTAGGAATTACAGTTTCTGGAATTTTAATGAAACAAATGCCTCCATTATCATAGCAATCACAGAAAAATGAGCTCCAGCTCCATAAAATTTCATAAAGTCCTACTTCAGTGAAACTATTTCCCAGACAGATCACGTTCAGGCAACTCCATTACTAAGCTCCACAAACCAAGGCAGCCTTTTCTATTGTAGTGTGGTATTGCTTTCAAATCTGTTTTCCAAAGTGATTTTGCTGTTTGTGTGGATAAGACCTTGTTCTCATAATTACTTTTGAAGTCATCGGTCCAATTTAGACAAGTTTGACAAAAGGATAGAGGCTGAAAAAGTCTTAAATCCTGTGAGCTTGACAAAAAGAGATGACAGGGTAAGAAGATTCTACCAGTGAAAAGAGCATTGAAAGGCTGTGACCTAATCATAAGATACAGTTCTCCAACCTCATATCACCCACGCCTAGGAAAGAAGGCTTGCTTCCAATGCTCATGGATTACCTTCCTTCCACAACAGGGGAATGTCCATATGTCTTTTTTAAAGAGACCAAAACTACCAGCTGAGAGACAGCAGTTAAGATTCCCGGATCTGAGGTAGCATTATGATGCTTTTGTAACTAGTTCAAAGCATACTCTTCTGAACTACTAAAAAAAAAAATTCCTAGAAGATGTTTATAACGCTTTGGGATTTTTAAAATACCAAATATTATGGCTAGTGCTGGGTCCCTACACTGCTCACTGCATAACAAGGACTTGGTCCACTGAATTCCCTCCCCTTGGCATCAGGGCAGCTTCAGATATGGCTTGACATTGCAACTTCAGACATGGCTTCAGCACAGTATAGAGGTACTTCATCTAGCTTCCATCCAACCAGTATGAATACCAGACATCATAAACTTGACACAAAACATGGAGGTCAGAATTGACTCCAACCCAAACTAGTAATTTTGTGATACTGTACCCAATGTAGTCAATATAACAGTCCTAGTGGACTAGAAGTCCTGACTTCTGGATTAATATTCCTGACTTCTAGTCAGGAATGTAAATCCATATACTTTCATCCTCTCTATCTCCCATCATTTGCTCTAATCCCAATCCTTCTTGCAGAGCTTGGCAATACTGAGATGCGCAACTGCAGCACATGTGGGCCAGCCTGCATATGATGAGCTAGGAAAACACAACCAGATGAGCTTCAGCA
Source organism: Coracias cyanogaster (assembly GCA_033124195.1). Classification (NCBI taxonomy): domain Eukaryota; kingdom Metazoa; phylum Chordata; class Aves; order Coraciiformes; family Coraciidae; genus Coracias; species Coracias cyanogaster. Next base: position 15,320 of record JAVSBS010009410.1, on the reverse strand, counting down.
AAGTATACTTCCCATCTGCTCTGGGTTCTGGATACTCAGTTCAGCTCAGTGGCAAACCTGTATATTAAACATACCTGCAAACACTCAAAATCTGCACACCTGCAGCAGTGTTGCAGAAACACCAGTGGCGTCTTCTACGTTCCAGTGATACTGGCAGACTCCCTGCTGCATCCTTCCACCACCCATGCCTTTTCCATCTCCCTTTCAACTGTTTGCTGTTTCTGCATTTGAAACCACTAGGAACAGTGAGAATCCAAACACCGTATAAACACATTTCACCTTTTCTCATTTGTGATGCATAACATTTTGGTACCCAGAATTTGCTTGGTTCAAAGTATTTGAACACATAATGTAGGGGAAAAAGCACACAAACAGAAAGGAAATTGCTTCTTGGCTGAAAGTCCAGCAGTCTGTGAATCACTACAAACTGATAGACATATGCAGAAGTAGCACAGTTTACGCGGAACAATTTATCTGGAAGTTTTTCTCATTATAGGCGTACTCATAAACTTGTATCACACCGATGCAATTTCCTTTAATTTTTTTATTTTCTCCTGGTTTTATCCATACTGCAGTAGTTTATGGGAAGATTTGTTTCAAATACTTGCAGTGTGAAAAAAGAGAAGGGACTCACATCAGCAAGAGCTTTGGGGGTGCTCTACCTGCACCTTTAACTTTTGAGGTGAACTCCCCCAACAATCAAAATGCCATGTAAGCTTAAAACCTAATTTTGATTAGAGTACCAAATAAGACAAATAACTTTCTAAAATACAGGAAACCTAGTATAAATTTGAGCCTGTCAAGTGCAGTTACCAAAAGAATTGGTAAGGCAGAAGAGAAATAAAAGGGAGCTACAGTAAAATCTCCATCCCACAGACTGTGGCCTTAAAGAGAGCTCCATGACTCCAGGCTTGCTTTCAGTCCATCTCTTCAGAGATGCAGAAAATTTTATACCATGCCTTCTGGTCCTCAGAAAAAGCCTTTTTCTTTTCACCACCTCTGAGGCCTGGCACTGTGTTTGCCTCTTCAGGAATGTCCCAGTCCCTTGTACCTGCCCCATCCTCCAGAGTCTTCTCTCCCTGAATAGCCTCAGTTGCTCACAGGAAAGAAACAATCTCCTGCTCCCACCCCAAGGGTTTCCTCTGACCCTTAAGTCTCTTCATACAGGACCATGGCCTAACATAAAGCAAATGGCTCCACATCCCAGCTTTTCTAGTCCAGAACCTACCGGGCAAAAGGCTCTAAGGCACAGTTGCAGTGACTATTGAGAAGAGGAAATAAAAATATTATAAATGCTGGTGGATTATTTTTATACTCTTTTTGCTCCATCTTCCCTACTCATATGAAACCTTATTGCGGCTTTCCAACACTTAAAGGGGGCCTAAAGAAAGATGGGGACAGTATTTTTAGCAGGGCCTGCTGCAACAGGACAAGGGGTGATGGTTTTAAACTAAAAGACGGTAGATTCAGACGGGATGTAAGGAAGAAATTTTTTTCCATGAGGGTGGTGAAACACTGGCACAGGTTACCCATAGAGGCGACAGATGCCCCATCCCTGGAAACATTCAGGGGTATGTTGCATGGGGCTCTGAGCAATCTGATCTGGTTAAAAATGTCCCTGCTCAGTGCAGGGGGCTTGGGCTAGATGACCTTTAAAGGTCTCTTCCAACTCAAACCTTTCTATGATTTCTATGTGGCTGTTAGCTAATACTCTCATAATGTTGGAGGCAACAGTCAATTTCCATAGATGGCAAAATTCATGCATAGTTTAGTGGCAGACCTGTGGCATAACTTTAGTAAGCTTGATACTGCTCCCACTTTGGAACAGAATGTGAACTTTTTCTGATGAAGCTACAGTGAACTGAGAAAATTCATAACAGCAGCAAAGTGCTCAGATATTATGATGTCGTTACCTATGCAAATAATTAAATAAATATGTTAATTTTCTTTTTCACAATTGCGATCCCTGTTTAGCCCACAATTCCTTTTACTTCAGTCAATAACTTTCAAACCACTTCACTTTTAGCAGTATCCTATCCTTAAACTTCCCACTTAAAATTATCATTGGAAATGATAGAGCTGTATTTAAAAAAAAAAAGATAGTACTGTCCAGCTTGCTCTACAGTATAATCCAACTGGCAGCCTACAGTCTAATTCCTCAGAGAGCCTGGGCAGGGGAACACGGGAATTGTTTCTCCATTTCCCACGAAGAGGCAACAGCAGAAAGATAATGGCAACTGCTGGAGTACTTTGCATTTGCCCTCTTGCCACTGAAGCACTGCTAGTTCCTATTTCTACTGGAGGAGCAACCCTTCCTACAGGACAGGGAATGGGAAGGCACCTAAGTAACCTTGTCTCTGTTCCACTGCCCTGAAGAAGCATGTGGAACTGCATCTTCTTAACAATAAGGTTTGCAGGTTTAATGTGCTACTTTACCATTTGTTCAATCACCTCAACTGTGATTGAATGGCCTGTCATGGTCAGTCATGGCCTGAACCAGAACTAGTAATGGTCCACAGAACTGGGAAAGTCTTGACGTTCATTAAAACTTTATTGCAGAATTAAAATGCCCTGGAGTTGAATGATGTGGCAGGGCAGAAGTGAAGGCACAGAGCTGTCCTGGCAAATGACAGAAGTTTTTCTTAGGTAAGGATCTTTCAGGAGCAATGTTTTCCAATGTTTTGCATAAATACAGATTGTTCATGTCTGGTTAAATAGTAGGTAAGTCGACCTTCTAGGAGAGTCACCAATTCAAAGAATCACAGAATCACAGAATGGTTAAGGTTGGGAGGGACCTCTGGAGGTCACCTCGTCCATTCCCCCATTCAAGCATGGCCACGTAGAGCCAGTTTCCCAGAACCACGTCCAGATGGCTTTTGAGTACCTCCAAGGACAGAGAGTTCACTACTTCTCTGGGCAACCTGTGTCAGTGCATGGTCATCCTCACAGTGAATAAGTGTTTCCTGAATTTCAGACAGAAACTCCTGTGTTTCAGTTTGTGCCCATCGTCTCTGGTGCTGTTACTGAATAGCACTGAAAAGAACCTGGCTCCATCTTCTGTGCACCTTCCCTTCAGGTATTTATTTACATTGATAAGACACTCCCTGAGTCTGCTCCAGACTGAACATTCCCCGCTCTCTCAGCCTTCCTTCATAGGAGAGATGTTCCTGTCCCTTAATCATCTTCATGGCCCTTCAATGGACTCTATCCAATATGTCCATGCCTCTCTTGTACTGAGGAGCCCAGAACTGGAGATACGACTCCAGGTGTGGCCTCACAAGCAATGAATAAGGGGGAAGGATCTCATCCCTCCACCTGCTGGGAATATTTTGCTGAACACACTCCAGGACACAACTAGCCTTCATTGCCACAAGGGCATACTGCTTGATCATGTTCAACTTGGTGTTCACCAGGACCCCCAGATCTTTTTCTGCAAAGCTGCTTTCCAGCTGGGTGGCCCCCAGCATATAATGATGCATGGTGGTGTTCTTCCCCAGGTGCAGGACTTTGTATTTCACCTTGTTCAATTTAATGAGATTCCTGTCAGCCCATTTCTCCAGCCTGTCAAGGTCCCTCTGGATGGCAGCACAAGTCTCTGGACTATCAGCCACTTCTCACAGTTATATATGATCATCTAACTTGCTGCAGGTACACTCTGCCACATCATCCAGATCATTAATGAGGATGTTTAACAGGACTGGACTCAGTATTGATCCCCGGGGTACATCACTAGTTACCAGCCTGCAACTAGACTTTGTTCCCTTGATCACCACCCTCTTGGCCTGTCCATTCAGCCACTTTTCAATCTACCTCACTGCTCATCAAACCTGTACATTGACAGCTTCTCTATTAGGATCTTATAGGGCACGTTGTCAAAGGCCTTACTTAAGTTCAAGTAGAAAATATCCACTGCTCTTCCCCCATCTACCAGGCCAGTCACTAATTCCACTCACACATACCAATATCAGAAAAATATGTTAATACACTTGAACTCTGTTTCAGTTCATAGGTGAAGATGAAAAACTGGAAAGCAAAACAGTACACACGTTTATTTTATCCTTTGAGCATATTAAGGAGGCAGAGCCTCCAGTTATTAGGTAATAACTGATGCAAGCAGTCTTTCAAACTACAATAAAAACTCAATAAAGGAAGTATCCTGAGTATATTGACAAAGCAAGCCTGGGTTTGGGTTGGATTTTTTTTAGATTTGAGAACATCTATATAGTATCAGTAGGAACAGATACAAAACAGTGAGATGCATTTGCTCCTTATCAGTGAGTCTGTTCCGGAGAAAGCATATATTTCTGAAAACATTGTGGTAAGGTAATATGGAAAGACAAAGAAAAAGTTTTTGTTCTCCACTACAAAGTAGTCATGACAATTTCACCTTCTGTGATTAGAAAGTCAGTAACGCAAGAGTGTCTTGCAGACTAAGAACACGTCTGTTGGCCACAACAATAAATCATGGGCATGGATGGCTAGCAATGTATCTACCACCTAAACAGTAGCAGGGAGCAAAGCACTGAGGAGGGAAGAAAAAGGATGTTCGTCTACTTCTCAACCTTCTAGTCATCCAAACATCCCATTAAATATCACAGTTGTGCTTTTCAGCCTTTTTCTGTTCCACACCATGTCTTTGATCCCACATCTTGGCTAACTCAGTGTTTGAAGGTGAAGCCTAGAAAGTCAATGAGTTTCTCCTGATTAAAAGACAATGAGGATCTGACTTCAAAGCTCCATGCAAACAAAATAAACTGAGTGACTGTGTGAGGCGACTGCCACCATGCTGGGCTTATGATTCTGGCAGCCACTTTCAATATTAAGGAGGAGGAAACAGGACAACAGAGCCCTTTCTGTACATATCAGACAGACACTTCAAGACTTTTGTTAACATTCAGAAGAGTTTCTCTTTGGTCTCAGAGGAGAGAACAAACAAAAATAGTATTATTTCTGTTGCAGCTACATCAGTTGCTGCTGATGACAGTGATAGAGGAAGAGTGACCTTACCTCCTCTGCCTTCTGCTCATCAGCATTATAAAGGCCTAGAAAGACAGAGAAAATGTAATGTGAGAAAACACATCACTATAGTCAGATCCAAAGAAAAAGAGTATCATTTTATTATATGTCCTATTAGGCAAACTTTTATTAAATACTATTCGTATGCATTGTATCTAAATTGCAGTATGCTAAAATATATCAGCAAATATGACTACATTTATTATTCCAATTAGTTTCTGTGCCTCCCCTGGAAGATACTAATTTGAGATCTAATGACAAAATGCGGCAAACAATTCTTTTGTTGAAAGGATGATGAACTAAACTGGTACAAAGTTGATTAAATAAGCAGAAATCACTGCTTTCTAGCCTGGCATTTTGGCTAATTCTGTAGGGTACTGAACACCCAACCTGCATTCTTTTTGGCCCCAAGCAGGAGACATGAGAGAGAAAACACCCATCAGGGGGTAATGGAATGTGACCTCATTGGGGCCTTCCTACAGAGATAATAGCACAAGCTTTTGATCATGACATGGCACCCTGGAAATACACTAGTTAGCTAGGATCTACTAACAATTTTATGTCTATGAATGTGGCTTTCACTACAGAAGTGCCAATATTATATGGAGTTGTTACTGCAGTACTAGTGGAAGAATTGTATAATATTTACTTGATCCCTATAATACAAAAACTAGGCACAATAAAGAGGAAAAAACCCCCACCCAGCAACCCATCTTCAATCCTGGAGTTGCTTTTAAAGGAATAAAAGATAGTTCAGCTCCTAAATGCTACTGAAAAGCAAGAGAAGTTTGGCATCCAAGTCTGACTAGGCTGAATGTTTATGTGCATTTACATGCTCTTTTAATTGCAGAGAAACAGGAAGAGTCATAGATGAGCCTGAATCACAAATTAAATACCACAAGACTAATTTGCTCCATCTAGAGCTTTTGTTTTACTGTAAACAAACATCTTTTAGCCTGTTCTGTCTATTTTAAGAGGAGGATTGTACGGTGAGAAGTACCCGTTTAATAGTATACCGTTCCTAAGATACTCATACCTCTGGGAGCAATGCTGCAAAATAGACACCATATTCTTCAGCTCTGACACAGAGGGATTGCCAGAACTCAAAACAGAGTGGTTGGGTCAGCATAGTTACCTGCTCTGCCTCTCACCTCACACTGCAGTCTTAGCCTCCCTGGTGTGCCACAGCAACCGTTTATCTGCCTGCTCTGTAAACCAGATCACTCAGCTGCTTTGTGTTAAAAGTAACCCTGAAAAGTGATAACAAGATAACTTCAGCGACTTAGTTCACTGGTTCAGCTCTCATTGAGCTGTGTCAGAACAGCTGGGGGAGTTGGGACAGTGAACTGCAATGCAGTCTTCAGCATTTCCCAAGCATTCTTTCCAAACGTAATGTGCAATTACACCCTCCTCAGCCTCGGCAGTCCCAGAACCTGTATGCCTTTTAATACAAAAAATAAGGCCGTGTTTTGGCAAAATAGCACATTTGGCTTCAGAGTTCATCATAGCTCTTGGATGTGGAGAGTTGATCAGGTATTAACTCACTCTGCCAGTTGTGACAGGTGAATTTTTACTAGTTGGCTGTATCAGCAGCTGTCTGTTGCCTTGTAGCAAATACGCAGCTACTATACCAACACATCATCACCCATTACTATGAATCTATGCTCTAGTTCAATAACAAAAAAAATGCAACTGTAAGCCTATTCTTGATCCAGGCCAGATGCTTGTTGTGCAGAGATCCAGCTCCACAGTTCTGCTGCTCAGGAGCACAGAATTACAGGGTGGATGATGCTGGACTGAAGGTAGCCTTGTCCCCTCCTTGTGCCTCATGCCTGGCTTGCCTGAGCCCTGTGCCAATAGTGGCAGTGGTGGCAGGATGGGCACACATGAGGAAGCCATCAGCATTCACTCGACTTCATGTCAGCTCAGCTGCAGGAGCTCTCAGTACTGTTATGGTAATAAATACATTGTCATACAAGTTTGGGAAATTATTTTCATCCAGCACTTAAAGTGTTTTTCTTCAGAAATTTGCCCACTGTGTAACCAAGTGAAGGCAGAGATGGAATGCTTTCTAACAGGCATCTGGAAAGACAACTAGAAAGGTCTTCTTGGGGAGTGAGAGCTCATGTGTTTGTTCTGCCACTCCAAAAGCTGTACTGGGAGAGGAACTTTTCCATAAAAGGTAACCATGCAGCTAGGAGATTTTCCAGGGAGATGTAACATGACTGAAGCAGCTTCTGCGACAATCAGTTCCCAGTTTCAAACCAACCCTGGCTACTACAAGCATGGTCCAAATTCAGATGACTGGTTCAGAAGTAACAGGACAAACCCTCTCTATAGCTCTTAGTCATTTCATGACACAACCTGCACTTTGGGGATATTACTTTGCACTTCCAGAAGCAAGCACTGAATACAGCAGCAGTATTCACGTCCTTAGCTGATGTAGAGCCCTTGCACATGTCACTTAAAATTTCAGGATTTCAGATGCCTGAATAGAGCTCACCTGTCTTTTCACTATCATATTTTTGATTCTTTCTTTTTCTGTTGATTATGCCTCTACTCCTTGGAGATTTCAAAAAAGAGAAATGCCTAGCCAGTTCTTCTCTTGTGAAGTACCCAAGAAAAGAAATGGAAGTATCTTGTAAATCCCAAACCAAGCCAGCATAAGCTAGTGCGTGCAAAGGGAGAAAAAAACCCATAATATTCTGGAGATAAAATGCAAAGGTAAGAAAGGATCCTCTGTGTGTTCGCACCTTCTTACGTACATAAGAGATTCACCACAGCCTTTAATTGCTGGTGGGAGTGGAGAAAATAAGACAGTTGAAGAAGAGTGCCAGGGAAAAAATAATGGAAACCTGACCAGCAGCAGGAGCTGATTACTCTTGGCAGACTGTATAGGTTTCAAATTCATGCTGTGATTTAGGAAATAAGTCCTGGCTGGGATGCATTTTTCTGGAACATCCCTAAGGAATATCTATCAGTGATTCATCTGAGCAGCCACTGGATATCATTACCACTCTACCAAAAATGAAGATAATATAACAATCTGAAAGAAATAAAAGAAACAAGTGCCCCAGATTTTCTCTCAGACTGTAGCAGAGATCACAAGGGTGGGTAAGGAAAGGAGGGGGGAAGGAAGAGAGGGCTGAACTTTTCATCTGCATGTCCTCAGTTTGCCTTTAAGCTGTGCACATCTAGTTTACTCTTGTCAGAAGCTACCACCACTGTACTTTGTAGCTTTTAAAGAAAGAGATAATTGCCTTTTTTTCAGACACATGCTTACTAATACAGAACTTTTTTTTTTCCTCCAGCCCTACACAGTAGGACCTCCGTCACTCAAAGTAGCATAAGCTCTGCTAGAGACATTAATGCACTATCCAAAGCAAATACAATGCACAGACTCTGACAGGTTCACATTTTGAAGTCCTTTTTGAACTCAGAATTTCTCTCTTTTTTTGTCAAATGAACAGTGGCCAATTATAAATTATGGCTCTTTCCTAAGTCCCCACTCCAACAGCTCCTATGGGTTATGTTCCTTTCATGTGTCGGCAATATTAGTCTGTTTTTATGTCTCCAAATAGTTGTTGGGTATTTTCCCTACTGTGGTGTTCATCTAACACATAACTAATCATATGGGACAAAAGAGAAAAGGGAATTACTTCTAGGAAGAAAGAGACTTATAAACAACTTCTGTTTTTTTTTTTTAAAGTCAAAAACATGCCAAGAAACCTAATTTTATCCATACTATCAGATACTTAGCTGGACCTCTAACAACAGTTCACTAATTTACATCAGATTCCCCACAAGGTCTATTTGATTTGCAAGTCTAAGTAGAAGATTGTTATTGAAATCACTGCTCTTATATATTAATATATAGCTGATCCAAAGAGAATGTAAATATCTTCTACCACAAACCAAATCTAGCCTAGATTCTCTGAACCTTGTAGGAATTAATTGCAAGAATTACACTTTGGAGCTTTTAAAGTAAGAGATAATTGCCTCTTATTCTGTCATGGGTTTACTAATACAGAACTTTAGTTTCTCCCAGTCCTCCACAGTGGGACCTCCGTAAGTCAAAGTAATGTAAACTGTGTGAGAGATGCTAATGTTAAGCACTACAAAAATATTCAAATGGGATATACAGTATATCAAGTGTGAAACAAGGCCTGTGGGTTCAGGAAATATTTCTCCACTCAATTCAAGAATAACATGTAAACAGGATTTTTTTTAACTCTTCATAGTCCATAGGGGGTGTCGCGGTACGGGCGCGCAAGCGTTCGTACCGCCTCCCAAGGAGGAGAGGGGATCAAAGGCAAAATGGGCCTACCACAGGGGGATAACTATAGTGCTAGTCCCCAAAGCACCTCAAGCCCTGATTCAACGAAGACATAAGACAGCCGTTCCAGCCTTGAGTGTGCCCAAAGTTCATCCTGTTTCTAATTAACTTACAGAGCTACAACCTAGGTCAATAAACTAACATTTCCAATAGGAATCTCAGAGTAGCTACTGTCTTCTCCTTTTATATCATGGGTGCTTGCTAGTCTACTTATTTTCATTCAACTACAACATGGTCTTTTCTTACCCACTTGCACTGCTCTAATACCTCTAAAATGTTTCCTGCCCTGCTAGAAGGCCTACTGAATAAGAGATTAGAAAGAGGATCCAGTAGAGGATGTTTAGCTCTCTCCTTTTCTGAATAGTACCTATTAATGGGGACTAGGTATATCCCACAGTGTTGCAGTTCCTAAAATAGCTACAGGAAGAGGAGACAGTGAAATGCAGAATCTAGTGTGTTAATTCTTTTGTGAATTACTATCGCAGTTTGCTACTAATTGAGAAAGTAAATAAAAAGGTCCTGACAATATGTTCTTTTCTAGTGTGGGCTATTGTCATTAAATGCAAAATGAAAGGTTCCTGCATCTCCTGTGACTGGAAATCCTTCACAGTTAAGAGAATATTTGTCTTCATGTAAGGACAACAGACCCAAAATTATATTAATACCAGCCAGAGTAGCCAGCTGCATTATGAATTTCAATGCTTCCTTTGCACTTCATGGCAATCTGCAGCAAGCTACCATATTCTTAAAGACTGTAATCCTAATGTCACTCATAGGTGTAGTTGTGCAACTCCATATGAAAGAGAGTCATAAAAAACTCTGCCAAGAGTTTGGTCCCTGGTTTCTACAAGTTCCCTGAAAGGGCCAGGGATTCGTGGAGAGAGGATGCGGGGTGACTGGGAGACCATCTAAGTAACCCTGAAGGATTAGGATGAGGGGTTACAGGCAACCAGCATGGACGCAGATGAGTTGGAAATCTTAAAAATGCTGTAGACTTCTAGGGAAAGTATACGTATTTACAAACACAGCACAGGCATTCCTACCCTTTCAGCTGCAATCACACCTTCATTTGAAATTCAGACATCCACTGAAATTCAAAATACCCCTGCCTTCTTAAGATGCAGGCTTAGATTAGTGTCACTCTCCTACAGTAACTCAACTTTTACATCCACAAGAGAAGATAAAATAAAGTTATTAAAATGTTCTAGTCACTGGACTCCAAAACCTGGGACCACAAAAAGGTCTCTAATGACTAGTCCACCTGATAGCCTTAATGCTAAGCACAAGAAGTTGAAATTTCCACTCTCCAGCTTTTGTGAGGAAACAGATGAGAGGAATTCCAAAAATAAGAAGGAAGGAAAAAAAAAAGAAAATACATATGGTGGGGAAGAGTAAAACCGTCCATGTGAAATTTCATCAAGAACTTTGCTAGGACCCTGCCTTCAGCCAAGCATTAGGACCATCAGGTTACATTGCTTAGATAAAATGAGTGGCATACAGAGAATCCACGAGGGTGTTTGTTTTCTCTGGGACACCAATATCAGTTGACAAGTAGAAAGGCCGTGGCAGATTTGCTGATTAGTTCTATTAAATGCTAATACAAAACTCTAGCTCACTTTGCACATTCTGTGTGTAGCTAGAAAAGTATCTTTCACAAACAACCTAGGGACTTTTCCTTATTTTTACAACTATGTTGCTATATAATTTCCCCTGAAAAGGGAATGTATCTTTCGATATGTAATGTGATACCACATTTTTCCAATGACATAGTCATTTATGAAGTTTCCCCCAGCCACTATTCTCCTGTACATACACAGGGATGCAGTGGTTCACTATTCCCACTACAACAGGAGACTCAAATGATCTAAGTTACAAAATTAACTGTGGCAACAGTCATTTTTAACGGTCTCAGTTTCTGTGATGAGGTTATGGCACATCCCGCAGATGGTTTTGATGACAAAACTCTGGAGATCGGTGAGCTGGGCAGAGGCAGGAGTGACTAGCACTCAGGTAGAGGAGGAGAAAATGACTTAAACTGTTTTGTTAAGAAAAATGCAATGTGGATTTACAACCTTAGTGTAAGGTGTGTGTTGAGAAATTCAACCCTGGTATAACCCCACAGATCACTGCAGCCATGCAAGAAATACACTTGGGACTGTATGAATCAGTAAGTGGAGGAGATGGGGGAAAACAAAGCACCACTTTTTATAAAACTACTAAAAATTAGCTACTATTCCTTGTGTAGATGACCTAACCTAACACATAGACATGTACATGCATCAATAGCATTATCAGGAAAGATGAAGATTTGGACTGTCATAATCCTGAGGAAGAACTGATCAGCTGGGAGGAAGGAGTGATCTGCGGTTCTCAGCAATGCTGAGAATTATCTGAGAAATGTGAAAGACATGCCTGGATTGAAACCTTTGGTAGGAACCAGACATAGCAGGCACTGTGAGTAAGAGGATAAGACATGTGTGGGCTAGAGTAGGAATCAGGTCTGGATTTTATTCTTAGATCTAAACCAACCTGCTGAGTGAAGCTTAACTCACTTCATCTCTTCATTTTCCTTTTCAGCATTTGCCTTTCAGGTCTATCTAGGTGACAAACCCTTTGGGCCAGTAAGTCTGCGAGTGGATGTGTGCGTGTGTGTACTACTGAAATACACTGTGATTTTGATGTATTAATTGTTTGCATAACTTTTTCAGTGCTTTTCCTCACATTGTACTAGGTGCTGTGCAAGCAGACACATAAAAGAGAGCCAATTCTCCAGAGGTTATTAAAATATAAAGTATGTTCATGTCAGATTCACAAGCAAGTTATTACTGCACAGCAAGTAGCCTACATCAGCTGAAGCATAGTAACTGTTCACATAGGCACTCTTAGGCAGGAACAAATGGAAGATAATTCCTTTTAGTCCAGTCCACAGTGAAAGGAGATTGACAGAGTCAAATTACACGGTGTTCTCTACCACCTGAGAGTACACATCGACAGTTACTGTGGCTCAGGCAGTGAGGAGTAACTGGTTAAACCATGTTAACTTACACAGAAAGTTTGAGCCCTAAGACAAGACAGAATTGATGGATACAGGGGACTGGTAAGAATGTCAGCTTCACACAAATAACTACTAGGTTTCATGGCCAAAGTGGGGCATTTTGATAGTAAACGCAACCCTGTAGAAGAATTCTCTGGATTCCTGGGTTCCAAGTAAATTAAAGGGATTTTTCTTCCAGAAAATCAAGCATTTATTGAAAAATACTTATGTGCCTGTCATTAAATATTCCCAAAGCACCCAAAACTTTGACAGGGCTGGCAAAATGGCCTTGCCTTCTAATTTTACTGTAACAACATTGCATATGGAAAGGAAAAACATCTGCAGATTTTAACTAGTGCCCATGACTAAGTCCTACAACAGCAGCATCAGAGGATCACTGATAACATTTCTTATCAGTTACAGGTAAGCTATCATGATTCTGACTATAGCCAAATGACTTACAGTGAAATTTGGCCACAGACTGGTTTTATTGTATAATGATTATTCAGCTAGAGGGATAGAATCTGATTTTCCATTTGCTGCTATCCCATGCATGCAGATGTGTGTTGGCTCCTCACCCTAATGATGCAAGCTTTTAATTTTAAAGACCATACTGGTTGTGATATATTTGAGCTCTACGATGTATTGAACGGAAGATGTTTCTGTCCTTTCAGGCCTCTTCTATGTCAAGTAGAAGTGCTAAATGCTTGTGGGAGAGCTGATTAGAGCAGTTATAACTTCACGTACCTGTTGAGGCAATGAAACTCCTAAACATGTCTTATTTGTTATGCTGACATTTTTATGCTTCAGTCAGGAATGATCAGTCAGACATAACAGCAATGCAGAGGTGAAGGATTCCCTTACTGTAATTCTTACAGCAGTTCCCTTGTAGTTTGCAATGAGAAAGGGGTAAACCCAGAAATGCAAAGGTTCAATTCAGCTGAACATAACCTAAGCTAGATGTGTGTAAAACTTTCCTGGGGCCTTTTAGCTTGTTACTTTCACAACACAGTTCTGTAATTACCGACTCCAGAAACAACATAACAACAGCTTTCTTGTGATATTTTAATACCACTGGAATTAGGAGCGGTAAGAAATTCAGGGGTGTATGACAGCTTTGAAAATATCTGTTTCAGTATGAGTTTAACCCAAAGATCAGATTGTTTTGGCATCCCTAGGCAAAAAAAAAGACATGGACTGGACACCAGAGGAAAAACTGGGGAAGGGCCATGGAGGTCAAGATTATTTCATTCAGAAGTAACGGCTATTTTTTAAAGGAAATGGTGCTGTTTGGAACAGTTCAGATAGACGCAGAGCAGTAAAGAAATAGGGAGCATGGTAGTTGACTGGAAAACTGAATTTCCAGAACACTTTTAAAAATAAACCTCATCTTCAAGGAGGACAAGAGATAGAAGTTCCAGTTTGTTAAGAGGATCTACACTATTAATGAATAAATAAAACTATTTCAAGGATAGATAAAAAATGCTATTACTATTTTCTAATTACTTTCATTTCCTGACTTTCACCACTGAAATGGGGAAAGACAGACCCTCAAGAAGCCATAAAACTGAAAGAATTTGCAGTTCCAGGTTCCCTACTTGGGAGGCAGCTGAGAGGTTCAGGCAGCAAGCTAAGGAAAATCAGGTAGGTTTTTCCCCTTTATAAACTCAGAATAAGGTCCCTACACATTTTTGGAAAAAAAGCAGGGCTGGGAAAACTCTGAAGTGCCTGATTCATGTGAGGAGTTATAAAGTAAGACATTCAGATTCTTTCACAGATACTGCAGCTTGTAGTGAACTGTAGGTGGCTTTTCAACAGCTTCAGGATTTTTCTTCTTAGTCCTTAAATCCCACATAGACATGTTCCATTGTTTGGAAACTGGATTTCTCCTAAATAGCATAGAGAAAACCATCACATATTTCTAGCCCATAATGTAATTTGGGTTTTTGCTGGTGGCTGAGATTCATGGACGCTTCAGTCACACTCTGCAGGGTTTAGGCATTCCACAAAGACCGCAGAGGCAGAAGTTGACACTTTGGATCTTCGTTCTGGCTAATTCAGTACTGTGTCTGTCCATGGGCAGAAACATTTGCTTCAGAGAGAAGCCACAGACAAGATAGGTGTGAGACAGTATGTTTCCCATGGCGTACTCATCCTGATTTCCAAATATTAGATTGGTTGAAGGGCTGAAAAAGAGAGAGTTTTGTCTCCTTTCTAGTCTTAGACTCATGAATATTCAGTCCTATTTTGAATCTTAAATTCTTTACCTCATGACAGGGAAGTTGATTTCAACCAGTGTTAATCTTGATTAATTTTCACAATCCTAGCTGAGCCTTTCACTCAGCTCATGTGTCAAACAGTACAGGATGCTTCATGGGCTGATGACCCGATCTAGTTTGGGAATTCTAATATCATTATAGCTATCAACAAAGGAGGGTTGAGGAGAAAGAGCACCATCTTGCTAACATCCCCCAAAAATGAAAAAGAAATTTTCTTTACACAACCATGGACTTAAAATTGTGGAGGACATATAATTAATAAGACAAGAACTTCATGCACATGCTCTAGAGAACACAACAGTTCCTATACTAACTCTTTCTATGGACAGAATTACAGAAGTCCATCTTGGACAAAAATAACTGTCTTGTCTGAGGAAATAGTGAAGAAAAAAAAAAAAAGCAGCCTTATAAAGCTAACTAGAATGAGACACATCCAGGAATGAATAATGCCCAAGGAGACCTCAGGGTCAGAGTGGGCAGTGAATCAGACATTGACAATGCAACATGGCAGGGAAAAAGAAAGCCTGCAAATACGCTCTGTCATAAAGAAGAGACAGACTCTGGCCAGAAGGCTCTTATGGGAATACTCTGCAAAAACTCACTGAGGTCCTGACCTGTCACTGAAAAAAAAAAAAAAAAGAAAAGAAAAAAAAAA
>JAVSBS010009408.1:52074-75837 GCA_033124195.1 Coracias cyanogaster | reverse complement strand
GTACAGACTGTCATATAAAGAATCATAGAATGGTTTGGGTTGGAAGGGACCTCAAAAATCATCTAGTTCCAACTCCCCTGCCATGGCAGGGACACCTCCCCCTAGATCAGGTTGCTCAAAGCCCCATCCAACCTGGCCTTGAACATCTCCAGAGATGGAGCATCCACAACTCCCCTGGGCAACCTTTTCTAGTTTCTCACCACCCTCAGAGTGATGAATTTCCTCCTAATTTCTGACCTAAATCTACCTTCTTCAGGTTCATATGCCTGTCTCAAACTAAACCAAACAGTACATCTGGATTTCTAGAGGTCACAGACTTTTAAATGCTGAGTCACTATGTCTTAGATAACACAGGCTAATGTCAAAATTGAAATAATTTTATCTAGATATACTCCCTTTAAGAAGAGGGATAGGTAGACTCATATTTGATTTCCAGTATTTGCATCTTCATGGCATGGTTATCTCATTTTTTCACCAGCTTGGTTTTTACAACATGCTATCCAGAAATGAAAGCTTTTCCCAGTGGGCTGATAAAGCTGAAATTATTTGGCCTAACCTCATGTAATGTAAGGCAGAAACTGGATAATTTAAAATACTATGCCTTTGTAGCTATTTTAACAAATATTTTGTGAAAAATACTGAACGCTACAGCTTACAGATGCTCAAATTCATATAGTTAAAATGAGGTAAAGTTCGGAAAGTAAGAGAAGCATTTAACAAAACTTTACACATTCTATAGACAACATTTAAAAATTACATAGCTTTGAGATAGCAAGATTAAATGTTAAAAGTAATTTACTGTAGCAAGCAGCTGTTGGAGGTAACTTCCCTTAAAGCTTTTTGTTTGGCCTTAGAAGTGAATAGACCCTACTATTTAATACAGTAATTTAGAACATATTTTAGCCTGTTGGGAAACACTTGTGAAAACTGAAAAGCTTGCAAGGAACGAAAATGGAAGTTTTATTTTTCTTTAAATATTTATTTATTCTTAAAAAGGAGCATCTATCTGTGAATAAAGCAGAATACAAAAGAAGAGAGAAGGTTTGATATCTTAAATAGAGTTGGACAATATAGGTACTGGCAGCTGAAAATCTAGCACCTCTTGAATTTAGAGATGTTATCCCCAAAAGCATCTTATAATGATTCATCCTCAGATACAGTCAGATAGTTGTTCTCTGTGTTCATTGGAAAACATTATGAACCTAGACTTTATATAAACAATAACTTTTCTTTCTGTACTGTAATTCAGTTCTCTTTGTAAGTTGTCCTAACGACCAGTTAATTCACAAAGAGAGTGGCTTTGGACTGATAAGGGTATTTTCATGTAATGAATCCAGGACCTTGCTGTAGGCAGCTGTTCCATTTACATATTTATTACGCACTAGTTTTCTCCTAGTTATTTTTTTTTTTTTCTCCCACTAATTCCATGGAAAAACAACTCTTGCTTCCTTTGGTGGTCAGAAACCTTCGCTCTTCATCCTAAATTCAGGCAATGCCAGTTTGTACTTACTCTCTATTTTGTCAAGATTGTCGTTTGGTTTTATAGTTCTTCTCCCTCCTTGACCTTTTACACCCACTCCTACCTGAATCAGTTTTGTCCACTGTCAACCTCTGCCTCTCTGGGCTGAAAAAGGCAGAACTATGTTTTTTTTCTGCTCGTATGAGACATTTGTCATTGCCCTAATTGTCCTAACAGCCATCCTTCTGCTCTATATCTAGCCAGAATACCAAAATGGAAAGCTAACCTGGATTAAAATACAAACAAGAAGTGGGGAAGAAGGAGTTGAAAGCATGTCATGGAGAAAGACATCTTGGCTACTGAATGTTTCCTCTGAAACAAAATCATCTTGCAGAGTATTTCCATGTTTGACTGAATTTTTACTAATGAGAAAACAATGGAGATCACTATAGTTTATGAATCTAGCTAAAACCGTGAGTGTGCTCAGAAAGTGCATGTAGCTTTGCTCACGTCTACACACAAGAGGTATTGTTTCAGAATGGCTTTCATGTATTCTCTGAAAAATTAACAGAAACACAAAAGTAAGAGCGGCTCATTAAACTTTAAAATATGCTTAATAAAATCCTTCCCCCTAAAGACACGAGGGAGAATAGGTTATAGACAAGGTGTTACATTACCAGAATACCATTATTTGGAATTATTGATTTATTTTCTTTGGGAGGAGATAGAATATAACTGTGGTGTTTTAAGAGCTGAGATAGCTTCGTTTGCTTGCAATTTGCACTTTAGTAGGGTTTTGCACTTGACCTAAAATAGGAGACAGTTATTTAAAAGCTCTTTCAAAGCTAGCTGTGAATTACCCGTTTCTGCATTATGATTCAAGGCTGATAAAGAGTTCTACTGCTTATCATGCAAAGTGCCTCCATGGTTCAAATTCACCAGTTTAGACAGAATACCATAATAATCTGAACTGAACAAAATATGAAACATCCTTTTCCACTCTATCATCTCTGATTCACAACAGAATGATCAGCTTCTATTCTTCCCATTGATAAATGATGCCAGTTTCAATGTTCCAGCGTGCAACTGCAGGTGTTTTTCCTGTACTACCTCCTAGGCTTGGCAGAAACTCTTTGTAGATGGTCCAGAACAACCTCTTTAATGCACTATATGTTCATTCTTTAGATTAACCTTTACTACACTGTCTGTTCTACCGTAACAACCATTAAGATCCTGACATACTGTGACAACTCTGTCATGACAATCAACATAATTTCATTATTTCCTTGAGTTACTTCATCTCTCTGTATTCCACTGCTGCCTCTTGATTTTTACTGCAATTGTGAATTATCTGAGATAGTAATTGCTCTATATTTATTGTATTTAAGTGGTGCCCAACATGATGAGGCACCGGGACCAAGATTGAGGTCTTGAGTTTCTGTGGCATGGTACCACTATACAACTAGAATAGATGAGCTGATCTTATCTCTGGTTGCAACCTAGTTGCCTATTCCAGACTTTCATATGACACCTTTAATCCAATTTATTCTGGGCTGCAGTGATCTGTGGTCTTTTTTTTTTTTTTTCCTTAACTTCAAGGCAGAATTCTTAACAGTCTTTTGCATTGTCAGAGTCCTGAATTTCAGCTTCTCTGCAATTTCAGAAATGCTGGTAATGCTACTTTCAGTAATTGCTGGAAATTTTAAAATGATATTTTGAGTAATTTGTCATTCTTTTTATAGATTAATGTGATTATTATATCCATATATATCCTTAGTAAGAAAATCTAAGGTATTCACAAATATAAAAAATGCAAAAGAGGAAGTGGACTAACAGAGATAGAATGGAAAAAAGTCATTTGCTACTCCTGATTCTGGAGCCGTTTTCCACGCAGACATTATTCTTCAATAAAAGTTACTTTTATTCCAGAATAATTATTCTGCTCACAAAGCAGCACCAGCTCTGAGACAAAGCTGAGACTTCTAACACTTTGTAAGTTTATCTCTGAATTCCTGCTGTGCAGATGGCACAGTGGGCTGGGGAGCAGCAGGACTGGGAAGCAATAGAGGAGTTGGCAGGTTGGCGAAGAAGATAACAGGTGGCTTGTGAAGTGGAAGCAAGGTCTTTATTGCAGGCCACCCTTGTCTCAGGCAGAATAAAACTTTGAATTCATGAGGGGAGGTTGTCTCGCGTGACAAGTGTATGCAACCTACTGGACCACATACTTGAGACTTGAAAGTTAGTTTGGGGAAGTAAAGAAAAAGAATGGTGAACTTTTGGATGGCCCTAGGTAAAAATTGGACATCTAGAGGGACGAGCAGCTGGTCGAAGGGTAGCTACACACCGAGATGGTAGACCAGCACAAATAGAGGGCTGTGGAAGAAAAATACTGTATGAGGCCTTCAGATGAGATAGTTTGTTGGGTTTTGGGGTGTGTGTTTTTTTTTTTTTTCTTTTTGTGGTGTTTTGTTTTGTTTTGTTTTTTTTTTTTTCTCAGCAACCTTATCAGAGTACAGATTGCTGTAACAGCCAATTAAATTCCTTTTGCAAGTGGGAGGCAGGAGTCTGAACTCAATTGGCAAGTGGCTCATCATAGTGTGAAGTGGGAACAGCTCATTCCGAGTCAAACACATGCTTCACTGCACTGTTTTATATGGAAGATTCTGAGAAGATAAAGCCATTTGACTCCTTTGTTATAGCAGTGTATCAAATAGCCTGGCAAGTGCAAAGACCCTTTGTAAAAAACCTTTGTGTGTATTTCTCACCTCCCACTTTTCAGGGGTTGATACTATCCTTTTCCTTATTGTTAAGAGGGAACATACTTCAAGCTATGTGGTCAGCTTACTTTAAGTAAGATAAAATATACCTTACTTAAGAAAGTAAGGTAAAACTAGTTTTCACTCAGCTGAATTGAGTCTTATGGGTAGCAGTCTGCTCATCAAAGGTTTATCTTCTCAAAATGTTCATTTTCAAAATGAACAATACTACTAAGCGTTTGAAACTTGATTGGTGAATATCAGAGATATTTAGGGGCTTGGTCCTGTCACATATTGATCACATGCATAGTAGGATTTTAGTTTCTATTGTCAACTCAGACAGAATCACACACTGACAAGCACAGCTGGAAGACCTAAGAGTCCCTTGAACATGTCTTGATATCATTTGGGATATCTCATGTGAGTTACCAGGATACATTCAAAGTAACTTAGAAAGTTACAAAGTATCTATCTTGCTCTGAATTCATACATTTATACCCAGACATCTGCAAAGTTGGATTTTTGCCCAGAAATTCATTTTTGGAGAGTGACTCTTGAGGTTTTATGCAGAGAGTATGCTTATTGCACCTCTATGTCCACTCTTTTCTCATGTTTTCTTTCAGACAGCTGGTGTTAACATCCAGACTCCATTAAAATAACAAGTCACCTCTCAATTGCACAAGAAGTGTAATTTCATCTTCATAATAAATCATAGATGGTGACTTTATTAGGCATTGGCTTGGCTTTAGACCACATGAACTAAAATGTAGCATACCTTTCAGCATACCTCTGACAGGGTTTCCATGTTGATGAACGGAGTTGATAAAATGATAGGCTTTACCCATTCTAGATCTGGGAGGAGCAACTTCAAGACTCAAATACCTACATCAAAACCAGAAGCGAAGTCTAAAACAAAGCAAGCTAGTATAAAAGCCAACCAAACTGAACAAGACTAATGAGTGGTGACACAGAACTTAACAAATAGATGACCGCAGCACTTCACACCTATAAAATGGGTTACTAAATAAGATAATTTCTGAGCGTATGCATGCATTTTAGCTTTTCTGACAGATAACTGTTAATTGCACTGATGGCTGATGATCCTAAAATAAGGTGTGCAGAGCCAGGTCTTCTATTTGCAATAGCAGTTGTTTGAAGTGCACTAGCAGCCGCTTAAGAATGTTTTTCTCTAACAGTTGGGTAGTTCATACTTCACTGCTTGAAATCTGCAATACGAGTCAGTACCTGGGCTTGCAGCCTTTACAACCTGCATTCTTCTTGTGCTGGTTCAGCCATCAGCATTTAATGTTGCCATCAGTTGCCTGATGACACAGGCCAACACTGAACTCAGCAACAGCCCCTTGGAAGTCTTCTTTCAAACAATCCTGCCTTAAGTTCTGGTGGGCCCAGCTTCTCTGCTACCCACTGTGGTGCCAGCATCACCTGCTGGACACAACGGACAGAGATGGCTCCTCAGTGGCCTTCACATGGAAGAACACCACCAAGAGAGCTCAGCAAAATGCAACCAGACCCAACAGAAGCCACATCCAACAGGAAACTCTTCCAATTGATCGGCTCCTGGTTGATACAATCCTGGCCTTGCCCACCACCCCAACCATGACCACCTGGTTGAGGGCAGAGCCACAAAGACACAAGTGGGCCAGGTTCTGCCCTCTGGAACATGAAGCCAATAGGAAAACCAAAACATTCTGCTAGGTTGTGACTCATTCACAGGTCAACTCCAGCTTGGGGCCCACAGTTCAGGCCCCAGCACTTCAATTCTTTGATAAAAAATGATAATCAGCGCCTAGCATTCATGCTCTATGGGTAGTCTTGCTAAATAGAATGCTTGAAAGAGTGTTTTGGTTGTACTTAATACATTGCCACCATTAATCTAGCATGTACCATATCGTTTTTCAAACAAAATTGTGTTTTCTTATTTGTTCACCAAAACATTCTGGTAATTTAAAAAGTAAAGAAAATGTTTGGTGGAGGGAATCACTCTATACATGCATACCTGAATGAGCTGTGAATTTGGCATTTTCACACAGGCAGGAGCTTGGAATCATTGTGTTTAGTTGTCTAAAATTGCTAACCAAAGGGAGTACAAAACGCAGTAGGAGGTTGGGTATAGAAAGGGAAAGAACTATGGAAAGGGCTGAACAGGTAACACCTTGTCTCTGTACCTCAGGGCAGGTAGCAGTGTGGAGAGAGGCTACTACAGTCAGGAGTTAGTGACAGAAGTCAAGCACATTGGGTCAGAAGAAGAATCAGTGGAAGCATTGGGAGAATACCATGGCTGGCAGCTGGGCTGAAGTATCAGGAAGTCCACAGAACACAGTAGGGTCTAAAGTGGTAGATAATAGGCAAGGCTAGTGTACAGTTTAACATGAGACTCTGGTTTGAGTGAATGAGACTAGGGAGCAGCATCTAAAGCATGAGGTAGCCAAAAATATGTGGAAACGTGCAGCTTGTAAGACTTGCTTTTTTATAAGGTTGATAGGAGCAAATCGCCTCTTAGGCATGCAGTCTTTCCCTCAGCTGATTGAATGCATCACGTCCATAACTGATAGGAAAACTCCAGTGACTAGGTATAGTGCTGATAATCTAATTGGGATTTAATAAGAATATCAAAGTACCTGTGTAGCTGGCTGCTGATCAGGATAGAGTTCTTACTACATCCATAGTAGACTCATGTCTTAAATACCACATGCCAATCATGCTATCCTCAAAAGAAAAGGAATCCAAAAGTTGGTGTATGAGATTGCCATAGGTATGGAATAGTTTTTGTCATAAAACAGACTAAATAAGCTTGGAATTGTCGGGTGGGAAAATGTTTCATGTTGTATTTCCTGATAATGGATATCGTATACTGTTTTACCATCCATTGATTCAGTATCATAAAATCTAGATGACAGAGGTAATGGATCGGGAATAAAATGTGGAAAGTAGAGGAAAGGCTAATAGAGAATAATATATATTGTTTTTCTAGCTGAAAAATGAGGGATGTCTGATGAAATAACCAGGCAGCAAATTTAGAACAAAAATACAAAAATCTTTCTCCTGTAATGCATAACTGAATTGTGGATCCAACAGCCACAGGTGTTGCAAAGCCTGGAAATAGAAAAGGGATAAAAAAGGGATTAGACAATTTGATGTCTAATTGGTTATTCAGTGGCTATTAAAGATAAGGTATAGGTGCTACCTCTAGCTCAGTCACTAAACTGCTGATAATCAGATGTCTATAATGGAGATGAATCACCCTTGGAAGTACCATGTTTCTTATGCCTGCCTAGACTCACTTGTTGACCATTTTTAGAAAGAGGATATTGGGATACGTGGTATTTTGGTGTGATGTCAGGTATCCATTCTTCAAAGTGCTTTGTTTAATGCTGTGTTTCAGGAACCCAGGAATTAAAATGGCAGGGACATCTGAGGGGGTTTTAGTTAGATGCTTCAGTTATATACTGGGTTGTTTTTTTGTGGTTTTTTTTTTTTTTGGTGGTTTTTTTTTTTTGGTTTTTTTTTCTTTTCTCTGAGTCTTTTACAGATGATGTAGCCGGCTCAGAAATGGATCACAACAAAAGCCAAACGCTCTGATCTATACAAGTGATAGGAAATGTTTGTGGGCTTTGTGTTTTCATAGTTCATTAAATGAAAACCCTGCTAGAATTATAAGGTAGCAGGACAGAGAACAGTCACAGAGGAGATGGAAAGGGGGAAGCAGTGTTCCCCTGTTGTGAAACAGTGCATCTGAGCTTAAAGAAATTATTGCTAGGTTCACCCCTAACATTTGCTGTTACTGGTTAGGTTGGGTTCATTTCTTTGAACTTTTTAGTTTTGCTCGGTAAAGCTAAGTCCTGTCTAAATTTAGAATCTTTTAAAGTATATGTACAGTTCTTGAAATATATGGCAGTTATGAGTAGTCTTAGATTTTAACTATCTAATTTACTAGGTCTCCTCTATTTCTCGATTGCAGTAGACTTCCAAAGCAACACAAAGAAGAGTGCTGCATCCAGTGCTAAGTCAGAAAGGAGGGTTATGAGGTGCTTTTTTTGTTATTCATCCTTTGTAGAAATGACAGCAGATGAAACTGGTGTACTTATTTTTCAAAGATTTTTTCTTTTGGAAGCTGATATTGAAAGCTGAAAAAGGCAGGAGAAAGCATGAGTAGGTCTTAGTCATTCATTTACCCTATTTCCAAATAGAATCCATAGAATTTCAAGGTTGTTAAGTTACAAAACCTCAAAATGGTGATTCTGGGTTCTTCTGTGTGCTGAATGAGATCTATTTTTACAATGTGCGTATTAATCTCCCACTATCATCGTTGCATCCTCAGGAAACCAGGCCCTGAGATCAATTAAACTGAAGTTGAAAATGGTGTCTTCAACTGGAAGTGAAAGCTGTTGTTGTGCCTGTCCTTATGGCTTGTCTTTATGACTCCATGTTGTTTTACTGTCATATTTTGTCTTCTGTGTACATCCCGAGTGAATAAATTAGGATGTATCTTTGAGTTTAAGCAGTGTTTCATCACCTTCTTCATTTATGTCTGCATGAATTGTAATTAGCTGGTCATCAAAATTCTACTCAGCCATACATTGATTATGTATATGCGGATCTTCAGATTTTATTTGTAAAGTGATAATTTCTGGATTGAGAACATACTGACACTTATGAGTAATCACTGGGCTCCAGTTCAGCACTCCATCTGTATTCAGGAAAACACTTAAGCATATGCTTAATTTTAACTTTAGCTCAGGTAAGCACGCAATTGCCTCCATCCAAACTCAGCATAGCATTTTAAGTATATGCCTAACTTTAAGAATACCCTTAAATCCTACTAAAGCTACAATCAAACACATCCTTAAGTGTCTTCATGAATATGGATAACTACTGAATGAGGTTTGATGAAATGAACTCTGTTGGCCATTAAATAACAAGAAATGTCTGGCCATGATGTCATTAATTTCCTACAGGGAGGGAAAATGTAACAGAGAAATAAAACCATCTATTTGCGTCTTGAAATTCTAAAAGCTAAGCTGTGTACTGTTGAAGATAAAGTATTTTATGAACTGTGGGAGGTCTTTCTATCCCTTAAAGAAGACTGTATCAGTGGGAAATGAAGACTTCATTCTCAGTGTTTCATTAAGTTCAGAATGTTCAACAAAATTGTTTCATTCTTCAAACAAGACATTTCAGATAATGTATCTAAATCTGTTTAAAATTACAAATGATAACGAGAGTGCAACTGGTCACAGAACATACAAAGAAAATGAGTAAACTATATACAGGTGGTAAGGGTGTTACAGTTTATAAGCATATTTTCTATGATTTTGTTTTATTTTCAGTGCTGAAGTGTTTGATTCATATTACCATTCTTTGTTTCAGTCCATTTTCACTTCTGCTGCTTCAACCTCTACAATATTTTTGCACTATTTATGTGAAAAGCTTTTTGCATTTTTTATTTCAGATCCTCTCCTATTGCAGTTCATGAAGTCTTTCAACAGTAGGCTGTTAATCCTTTGCAGATTAATATGATTTTAGTGATAATCCTTTCATTTGTTGAATTTTTAAGACATATAATCATTAAAGAAAGTGCTTGACAGATTTTCCATTAAAGTAGTACAAAGCAGGTGGCATGTCTTTAATGTATGTTGGTAGCACTTTATGTTGCTCATTTGCAAAATTAAATTTGCAGGTGAAGCAAATAAGTCTAGGGTTAGTTATTGGTTTTTTCCCTGTGGTATTACAGTTCAAATCCAGTCAAGGAAAAAGCAATTATTCAGGCATTTGCAGACAAACCAGGGTTAGAATATCTGTTTGAATACTCTTTTCATGACTCCATTGCTACTTTTTATCTGGAGTAAGGGTCGGCTTGGGTTCTGTCCTGGTACTGTAAAGCATCAGAGGAAAAAAACAGTATAATTTAATACATGAGATTTGCCTTCAGGTAGGCCAGAGGATTTAAATGGTATACAGGAGTTATTCCAGCTCTCTGTACAAGGCTAATTCTTGTCTTCACTTAAATGAAACATATGATTGAAATACTCTTCCCCAGATGGAACTGAAGTCTGTAATTATCTCACAATAATGGCACGCTCAGTTCTCTTGCCATTAGGGTTTTTGGTTTGCTGTTGATTCCCAGCTCACTGTCCCTGACTGTCCTTTTCATCCAAATTCTTTACCTTCTTCGTCTTCTTTTTCCTCTGATATTTCCCATATTGACTTATTTCTTATTTTCCTGTTCTTTTATGCACATTGATGAAACAATGGACAGCAAAAGGAGGCAAAGACATTAAAATTCAGTGATACTAAGTACTCTTGTAAGCCAAATATTAGCTAAGGTCTCAGAAAAAATGCTTCAAAGTAAATGCACAAACAGCAGAGATGTTAGCTAGAGATCTGAAAAATATTGAAAAGTGTATTAAAGTCTCTGTTTAAATAGATGGTAGGTGTAGCCTATTGTAGTAGGCTAAATTTTTGCTCTTGTATACTGAAAACTCAGATACTTTAGGCAGGAGGGAAAGGAAGCAGACACCACAGCTCTTTAAGAAAATCAGGTCTTGAACTTGGCAAACCTTTAGCTGGTTTTGTCACATATTTGCAGCTTTAAAATGATTTGGCCTTTGCAACAGCCAAAATAAGTGTCCTTTAATCACTTCCAACCTATTAACAGATGGGCAAACAGCTTTTATAAATGGGGCATACAAAATACTCCAACATCAGCCAAAACTAATTAGTAGCATTATCTGAACTGAAATTTGTAAGTGACGGAATATATATTAATGCAGATAAACTGTTCAATAGAAATTCCTTTTTTCGAACATCATGCTTGGTATTTGTTCTGCTCTAGTATGTTCTAAACACTTATTAAATGAAACCCACCTTTTTTTTTTTTTTTTTTTTTCTGTGAAGCTATTTTCTTTTATTACAACAACAATTTTTCCTGTAAAAGTTATCATTAGAGATGGTGTAATTAAGAGAAATCACATCAAGCAAGAGGTCATTTAGTATGCATTTTTTGTGGCATATAAGAGAAAGAACAGTGTAACTTGAACACATCCTTAAAGCAAATTAATCTTGAAGAACAGCCCAAAATACTGATATAAGACATTATTTATACAGCAGTGTCAGAGCACATTAAATATTTCTTTACACAGCAGTATTAATCAGAATATGTAAATTGCATGAAATTAAATTGTGAGATTATAAAAAAAAATTGCCCTATGTATAATTCAGTAGGAAGAGCCATTCAATGCATTTCCATCAGATCTGCGGCATGAATTTGATTTTACAAAGACATCTGTAGTGCAGACAGCTGCTGTACCTAAGTGAGGAATTGATTGTACACTCGATCTTTCAAACAGCCACTTGTCCATATCTTTCATATAATATCGTGGATCTAAAAAAGAATGTAATGGTTACAAAATCAGAATTGTTCTGGAATACATTTTTATTAAAAAAATAAAAATTGTTGATTTTAGAAAGATTTTTATCTCCTTCCATCCGAGTGCCCTATAACCTACCTTCCCCTCAACTTACACAGTAATTTGAGGATCTTGCTTGAAAAGCCAAATTATATCTAGAACCTGAAATAAGTCTGAAAACGATGTTAAGAAAACATTTCAAACTTTTCTTCCACAATATAGCACAACAGGACCTGCCCTCCCAACATAGATAATGGCCTCTGATAAACTTTTTCTCAAAATTTGGGAAGAAAAAATATGTAGAAATATTGTGTATTTTCTATATACGCACTTATCTGATAAGTCAGGTAGTTCCCTTCCTGTTCATCTGACATAATGGTGTTCTTTAGTCTTTGAAAAGAGTGGATTTGATCAGTCCAGGGATGTAGCCCTTTGGTATCCTTATTCTTGGCATTCTTATGTGTAAGCATAGATAGGGATGCA
Source organism: Coracias cyanogaster (assembly GCA_033124195.1). NCBI lineage: Eukaryota > Metazoa > Chordata > Aves > Coraciiformes > Coraciidae > Coracias > Coracias cyanogaster. The sequence goes on along the minus strand of JAVSBS010009408.1, from coordinate 63,712 downwards.
GGCTGGCTAGACTTGTCTAGGAATTTTCTGGTGACAAATCCACGCAGGGTATTTCCTGTGCAACCTGTGAAACTGCAATTTCTTTGAAACTCTACAAAGAAATTAAAATGCTGCTGTTCTCTGATAGAATCTCTGGGGCCTCTGCTGGTATAGAGCTGAATTAAGCTGGTAGAGGGTTCAATTCTTTGTTAGGTGGCAAAGTTTAGAGGGTGTATCAGATTATAAGTGAATGGTGTAATTGTTGTCCCATACTGTGAAGTTATATGAAATATGTGGAAGACTTTTTAGCCAGTCGAGAGATGAAGATTGATGGTACAGATTTGTCCTTGTGGCATAAAGTGGAATGATGAATCAGTGCAAATGATTTTTTTTTTTTAATTATAAGAAGATGATATAATGAGAAATCCTGCAGGCTTTTGGCTAGAGGGAGAAAGTGCTGCAGAATAGCAGAAAACAACCACTTTGAAATTCATCATCTAAGTTATTTTCTTTAAAAAAAACCCCACAATATATTATAACCTCAAAACCAACCAAACAAAAACCAGCGAAATATGAGATTTTGAGAAACAGTCAGATCTCAATTTCCCAAGCATTTTATCTGACTAGCACCTTGCTTAATTAAGACCAAGCATGAAAAAAAACATTTTCCTCTCAATTCAATGATATTTCAAGCAGATTGGTTTAGTCTTGGCACAATCTGGCTGTGGTAAGTAAAATTACAACTGACTTTACAGTACATAGCTTCTTATGACCTTAGTTATAAAATGACTCTTTCTAGTCACAATTGTACCTTCAGAAAAAAAGCAAGCTCTGAATGTGGTCGATGAAAAATCCTCAGCTACATTTTGGTGTACATTTCTGCCAGTTACACTGCTTGAAATGCAAAAATCTAGCATTTTTATTATTTATCATGTGAGTTTCAATCACTTCCTCAGTTGGGATACAGTCAGGTAATCACACAGGAGGACTGTAGAAATGAAGTTTTGGAGACTTCCTTTCTACTCATTCTGCAGCAGGACAAAGTTGAGAGCTTTCAGAGTTTTATAATTACTTCTAGTAATCGTACTGTAGCAAATACACGTATAATTCAGGTTATCGAATATCTTGGCTTTTCTATTATCTTGATTTGACAAGAAAATCTCCAATACAACATTTTCTTGTGTGATTTTATGAAAAGGATTGGTTTCGATACTCTCGTAAAATCTTCTTTTTTGTGGGGGAAATTTTCTGGCAACTTTAATGAATACACATTAACAAAATGCATGGAAGCTAACATTCAGATGAAGGAGACACTCAAAGGTTTCAATGAGTTTATCTGCTCTAGTGTGTATTATCAGTTCAATTATAAGAGCTATTAGGTAAGTTATTGTTTTAGTCTTAATGAAATTAATTTTTTTGAAATAGTGTGTTTTCACACAAAATATGACTTTTTATAATCTCCATTTTGTAAAACACTGTACAGTTGAATAGGAATTCAAAATGTTAACTATCTTGAAAATGATGACTTAATCCTTACCGTTTGCAAAACCACGGGCATTGTGCAGATCTACGTAGCTGCAGCAGAACAGTTGGCAAGCCGGTCTGGATGCTAATTCTGAAATTGTAGATGGTAAATGACAAACAATTCCTTTCTCAATCTTTTCAAACTATTCACGTAAATAAAATGATTCTGCGTGATTCTGTAATTCTTTTAGGTGCACGTTACAATTTGTCTTCTAGAATTTTGAGTCATAGTTCAAGCAGTTGTCCACCAAACTGAAAACCAAATCTTCGGTACTTTAATTTCTACTGACAAATGCCTTGACCTTCAAACGCAGAAGAAAAATGTAACTCACTTGAAAGTCTTTAAAGCTTCTTGTGATAGCAGTAGAAAGGATCCTAGCAGTAGAGAAGTACTTAAAGCAATAATTTGCATTCAAAGACATGTGAGAGGGTGGCTTGAACACAGGGCATTCAAGAGAGTGAAGATTAAGATAATGTCTTGATTGTTCAATCCGTGTACCGTTTTCTATTTTAGTAGTGTATGAATTCTTGAATATTACTATTTTGCTATGAAAAAAACCCCGTGCTCTGCTAGTCTGTCTGTTGTGGCTGTTCTGCACCTTCAAGGTTGGGGAGGATTCAGTGATAGTGAGTTCTCTGCTGGGAGCCATTTGCATCACTTGATCTCAAGAAGGCTCTCTGTCGGTTTTTAGAATAGAATAGCCTGTGTGACATTTGATCCCTCTGCCTTCAGAGACTCTCGGTGTGCATGCATACTGTACTGTTAATTCTGGGGCTTGCAGTTTTTCGGGTAGAGAAACAGGCTGTAACTGAGAGACTGTTTATTGCCCTCTTCTTCTCCCACTGCGTTTTAAACTTCAGTTACTGAAAAAAAAAAAAAATGGATTCTATAGTATAATTACTGTTTTTCAAGTTTTGTCATCTAGTATTGCTGAATGAAATGCCAGCTCCTGAGAAATGACATACTAGAATGCCATAATATGCACTTTTGCCTTCTATCTCAAGAGTTTAAACCAAGTTAAAGGAGCTTATGCACACTGCAGGTTCAGTGCTAATGAAAGCTGCATAACTTCAGTTATGAGATCATATTTCTAGTAATGTCCAAGCCTTCTGTATAAGAAGTATGCCATAAGAAAGTTAATTCAAATAAGTGGGTCAAGTAGGAACTAAGTCATCCATTAAACAATCTAATTTATTAGTTTTCCAGAAACCTAAAATAGGGTGATAAAAATCAGGTCATATTATTTGGTAATCATCAACCTTCAAAAAATATTCTTTCAATTTATATATTGGAGGAGAGGGAGTTTTTGCGGCTGATAAAATTAATGATAAAGTGAGACAGCATTTCATGATATATACTCCTGGGCTGTAGAAAACAAATATGTATTTTTCCTCCCACGATATACTTTTAATAGAAATTGAATATTGAACACAGGTTCTCACCTTGCCGAGTTTCACTGTTCCACTTGTTCTCTGCTGAGATACAGAATGTTGTCTTTCCTCTAAGACTCTGATTATTTACAGATAGTATTTCACCTAGTTCCCAATCTACTTCTCTAATTTGGGATTAAAAAAATCATTAAAATTGTCTTATCAAGTAGATTTATCCAATCATCTTTGGAAAGGATCATCCCTTATCAGCACTAAGGTGCTGACTCATTCATTCTTGCCAAGATTTTCTTTTTCTAGTATTACTGCCCTATTGTAATTTTGGGGTATTGCGTGGAAAACGAATATCTCTTAAACGTCTCCCATAATGACGTAAATAACTTGTACGTGTAGAACCTCTTTAAAGAAGATCCCTCTAAATATTTTTTTGAGCAGTGCATGTATTATATATTATATTCATGGAACTACTTTTTTTATACCTGCTTTTGTTTCCCCTTTTTCCTCATCAGGTTGGTGGCTCACTGTACATTCAAGCAAGTGCAGTAGAGAAGATAGATGTTGTTGTTCAGCTGTATGGTAAAAAAATTCATGGACACACAATAGAATAAATGGCAATAGCCAGGAGAAGCATAAATGACAATAGCTTGGAGGTATAATCAAGAAGGCACAGACACAAAGGTTCCTTCTCCTGACACATAACCAGAGAAGTGTTGAAAGAAGAGGAGATAGTTGACTAGTACCAAAACTGCCTGTTCCTTAGCTCCTGATGCTCTACTCGCTGCCTTCTGCACTCTTATAAATGTTTCTATTTATGTAGCCCTTATCACCCCAAGGATTATATTAAAATACTAAAGAAAATAAAAAGCAGTTAGACAAAAAAATTTAATCTAAAATTCCTTTTTGTCTCATCTATTGCCCTTCAAATTCCTCTCAGTGAGTGAAAGGTGGCTGTCTCATCACAGAGGATGAGATGAGATTAGATGAGTACGTACACTAGAAAATTGCTTCCCTCACGGGATAAAGCTGAGAAAAAGAGAATTAGTAAGAGTTTTCAGCCATGCATCAAAACACAATACTGCAAGTTGGACTTCGGTGATCATTTTCATACCTAAGGGGCAGAAATGTAGTGCTTTTTGTTTTTCTTTTTCCTTTTTTTTCCCCCTCTCCCTTAAATAAGCATTAGCATTCCAGAGAAATAAATATGTGCCACCCATTAAATACTGGAATTAAGTTGTAATTGATTCTTATGCCTTTTGAGCTTGATATGTATTAATTGTTTATATCTTGATTCTCATTTCCATTCAGTCCTTTAATTCTGCATTCATAAAGCTTTATACTTCAGTATAAAGTAGGAGGTTTGTAATACTTAATTTGAACATATTCAGTGGGTAGGCTTTGAATTTCCTCCAAATGCCTTACTAATGCAAATCATATAATCTGAAGATTCACAGCATAGTTTCAGTTTTGACTTCTAAATTCCATAAAGAGATCTTATATTTCTAAAATTACATTGGGGAAAAATATATATCTGTGAAATATATATAAAATTTTATTTCTCCCATATGTGAGAAAAAAAAATCAATGGAAATCGTTAATTCCTAAAACATAACTCATATAATCCCCAAAAGGTATATTCTTATCCTAGGCAGTGTAACTCATGACAATAATGCAGTCTAATGCTGTCTGAGTGAAAGTTTGTTCTACTCTTCATATTGTAATGAAATGCTGGCTGATGATTGAATCACTGACGCTTTAATAGGAAGCCTTAAATTTATACCTTCAAAGCGTCTTTCTTTGCAGATGTGATAAGATGTTGCAGTCCAATATATTGTCATTTCTTGGTTATTTTTTTTATGGTCTTCAAACATTAGAGTGCAAACGCTGCCTTAAAAGGCAGAAGCTGGTTTTCTGAAATGTTACATTGACATCGGTTTGCTCTGCTGTGAAGACAGAAAGAGGCTTATTATAGATGCTGAGTGTAATATGATCTATTGCTGATAACCCTTAGAGGGAAACTGGTATTTTTGTTAATTAGTAGTAAACCAGCTAGACTAGGATCCTCTGTCTGTCAGGGAGAAAGACTTGCAGAATTGCACCAACTCTGCGAAAATTTGTGAGCTAGGTAGATCAGCTGAAGTATTCCGTGGACCTGAAAGTACAGGAGACGGTGAAGTTCTTTTTTACTCCGTACTTTGGTTCCTTGAGCAGTACAAAATAAGTCCCACGACGTCTATCTCTGAGTCTCTTTGACTGAAGCTATAGTACTTAATGTATTAAATTTATCAAGAAAATAATTGACTGTTAGCCTACTGGTATAAGTCCTCCGTGTTCTTTTTTTACATAGCTGCAGGAAGGCATCCGTGGGCTTTTCCATTATGATAGTACTGGGGACAATCTGCCTTTGCTTTCAAGAAGGATGATGCATTGAAGTTGGGGGCCCTAAGTTGGAGGTAACTGGTGAATGAGTCACAACCTAGCAGAATGTTTTGTTTTTCTCATTGGTTTCATGTTGCAGAGGCAGAACCTGGCCCACCTGTGTCTTTGTGGCTCCGCCCTCACCCAGGTGGTTGTGGTTGGAGTGGTGGGCGGGGTCAGGGCTATTTTAACTGGGAGCTGATTAGTGGGAGGAGCTTCCTGTTGGGTGTGGCTTCTGTTGGGGCTGGTTGCATCTTGCTGAGCTCTCTCGGTGGTGTTCTTCCATGTGAAGGGCCACTGAGGAGCCATCTCTGCCTGTTGTGTCCCGCAGGCAATGCTGGCACCACAGGAGCTCATGGCAGGACTGTCTGGAGGAAGACTTGCGAGGGGATGTTGGTGAGTTCAGCGTTGGCCTGTGTGATCAGGCAACTAATGGCAGCGTAAAATAATGATGGCTGAACCAGCACAGCACAGGGGCAGATTAAAATCAAGTATTTCAACTAGCATGTGGCATTAAATTCTTTAAATTTAAGCTTTTTTTTTCTTTTGTGGGGAGCTTCGTTAGTAGTTACATAAATTTTAGATTGATCATATGAATATACCTTGCATTTATTTAAGCTTTCTATTTTTCATTTGTTAAGTCATTTTTCATATCAATAAACTCTGGATCAGGTCAGCTACTGAAATGGAACATAACTGTGATGACATCAGAATAGCTGTGCTCATTTGTACCAGCAGAACATGTGTCCCTGTATGGTCAAAACCCACATGCAATTTATTTTTCAGTAGAGGATAGGATGGCTTCTTGGTCAGATATGGGATTCATTGTCAGGAAAGACAAGCTTTTATTTCTGCCCTAGTCCTGGCTTCTTGTGTAACTTGGAGCAAGCACAGAATTCCTTTATGTTCTATCTATAAATTGAGAACAGTTCTTTCCCTTCTCACATGGGTGTTATTAATTCAGTGATGCATAAAATGGGATAAATACTTAGACTGAAGTTGGTATGCAGAGTGTCAGAGTATCAGAGTATGAAAATAAATAAATTTTAAAGCTGTGGGCCATTTTCTCAGCCAGGTTATGTTGATGTGGTTTCCTTAAACCCTTGAAGGTATGTAGGTTCATGCAAGCTGAACGTCTGTGCATTTCTTGAGAGGTCTTCTGTAGCTCAGTCTGTATGAGAATATTGGGTTTTGCATGTTGAGGATGCTGTGAAGGCTGGAAGGAATCTGTAAGTGTTACTTATTAATGGTCTCTATTAATAGAAGAAAGAAAGCTTATGTTAAATTTTTCAAATTGGCAATGCATTTTAAGTGTTGTAAATTTGATTCTGCTGGCTGCACATAAGGGAAATAGGTCACCCTCGCTACTACTCGGGGCTTTTATTCCTGCTTTGCTTTGCCGACACTTTGTGAAGCTTGAGGAGAAAAATTACACACAGTTCCACTGTACTTTATTAAAAAAAGGAAGAAAATCTGTGTGTGTATACTCTGAAGGAAGGGAATAATAACACTGAGGAAGCACCAAAGTATCTGCAGGCTACTTGGCGTTGGTAAAATGACTGTATTGAATTCATATATACTGTACTTGCACAATGGAATTTAAAATAGCATTTATTTACTCTCTGCTGCTGGATGACCCACTTATTTCTGTCCCATAATAAATGGTGAGGGGGATGAACACTGTCTCCAGGTGAATATTTCACTGTTCTCCAAGAATTTTTGTCCTTGTCAAGTATTTCACAATTTTTGTATACAGCTGAGCTATTCTCACTAGATGTGGTTGGATGAGAAAATTAGTTTTGGCCCATGCTATGCAGACCTTTAAAAGAAAAGGCCTGAGGGGGAGATTTTATTTAATAACCCTTTACACCCCTGCATTGCAATCAAGTACTTCAGTACAGCCAGAAATGGGTTTGCGCAGCTGTGAAAGGTAGTGGTTGGTGTGCACAGGAAAGTCCATTAACAGTGGCACATCCTCTAGTCCTGGACTGGCAGAACTGGATGGAGAGTCCAGTCCTTTGGTTTCTTGCCTTGACACACTTTTATACATCTCAGGGCAACTAGCTGCTCTTTCATACTCCATGTAAAAATGGGTGGTTGTAGAGTAGGGGTGTCACTCAGGGTGTTTCATGTTCAACCTCATGATCTATACATGGGTACTAGGGCACCTGTCTTCTCCTTCTTTGTTTACTTATGTATTCTGCTATTTCTTTATATTTTATTGGTCCATTTCTCTTGGTCACAGTGACCAACAAAGGGTGTCTGGATGACAGAGTGATGGACATCATTTGCTTCACAGAAATGTGTTGACTGTTACTAATACAGGCTTCTGACACTGCGAACATCAGGACACTGAGAGTGAATAGTGAGAGCGAATGAACGCACCCCATGTGCTGGCATCGGGTACTCGGCAGTCTTTAGCTTTAGGATATCGGTGTTGGAATGCTCATAGCAAGAAGATGTTGTCTCCAGACATCTTGTCTATAGGCAGCCACTCAAATGAGGGAAGAGTAGGAGGGGAGAGTAAGGTGGAAGCTGCAAGTCTATCCCAGGCACTAATAGAAAAGCTGTGGTAATTGATACTCTGAGAGAATCTGATTTATTCCCCCCACACCTTGTCCTGTAGGTGATGACAAATGGTGAACCTGGCGGTATTCTCCCACCCCAAGGGTTTATATAAATATATCTACAGCAAGTTTACTTCCCCCCTGTTCTTTATACTTAGCTTGTTTGCAACATTCTCTGACATTTTGCTAGGACTTCTATTGCTTCTCTTTCAACAGTATTTATTTTTTATTTACGGTATTCTCCTTTTCCTCCCCTACATCCTCCAGAAATATATGGATTTGCATTTTGCTAAACCTTTTGCTATATGTTGGTTTCCTTCTCTCATAGAAGGATAAGTTGGGTGAAAAGAAAGCTACTACTTTGTCTGTGCTTTCTCCTATTTTGTGTCATTTTGTTCTGCTAGAAAAACTATCTTTGATTTAGTGGGGTTGAAGTATGACTGCATAATAGATTATCTGTCACTGGACCAAATCAATCATGGCTAACAGTATATTGACAGAGCATATAGCAAGTATCCTTGACCTGAGGTTGACAATACCTGTTATCAACATCACATGGTTCTTGCTGCTGCTTGGCAAGAACTTTGAGGCAGAATATTCTTTACCAGGTTTTTTTTTTTTATTCCAATATGTGTACTGGTTTTCTTTCTGAGCCATTTTTAGCTAATATAGGCCTCCTTCATTTGTGGAGCATGGAAGAACCTGGCCAGGCATGTCTCAGACTTTTAAAAGTAAAAGAGAGAGAAACTCATGTGTTTTAAGTAGAAGCTGGCCTTAAAATGTTGAGTGAAATTTTCACTATAGTTAAGCTGCTATTTAATTGCCCAGGCCAAGGTGTTTTACATATTCATTTGCGGTATCTAATACTGCGTGTTGTTGGAGGGCAAGTAAGGTATTGGTCTTGCCCATTATGGCAGTTCCTGTGCTTGTTTATTCATTTTAAGCATTTCTGCTTAAGCATTTCTTTCGCACAGCCCTAGGCACTTCCAATAGCAATTTTAATGTTACAGCAACATGTTCCTGCTGTTAGTTGTATAGCATGGGTGCTGTAGTAGTTTCTGCTGGAGGAGGACCCTCTAGGAGCGTGTTTTGGGATTTGCCCTGTGCTTCTGCACAAATGAGGGTGCTTAGCTACTTGCAAAAGCAGTCAGGAGGTGATGGGTCAGACTGAACCATTGCTCTCAGCTGTGATGAACAGGTGAGGTATGTGCTCAGTGATACCTTGTGCCCAGGGATGCTGCTGTCTGTCTGAATTCAGAAATCAGAAGGCTGATGTGAGCGTAGGAACAGCCCAGCTGAACTTACTGGTGTTTAAGTTCAACGTGTGCTTAGATGCTGTGCTGAAGTAGGAGCTTCTTTTGGGTCTTCATTTGTCTTTAGAAAGATGAAATGGTGATGCAGAGCAAGTGAAATAATTACTACCAAGTGAGAAATAAAAGACTTGGAGGAATATAATTGATGTACTTTGCTGTTTCAGGAAAAATGTATTTGGTAAGCTTCCAGGCAAGCAGTGTCTTTGCTCTAGTTTGGCTTGCAGTTTATGGACAAATGAAAATATGTTCTGCCTATGAACAATGTAACTAGATCTTTATCTTGCTCATCAAAATGTGCATATATTCATGCAAGAGTGACCAAACTCCTACTAGAAGTTCTTCTTTGTTACCTATTTTGTTTTATTAAAATATTTTTTGTGTTGTCTCCTAACCCTGACGTCTGAATGCCTTCTGTTTGCATAATCAATGATACAATATCTTGTCTGCTCCTTATCTCCCAAAGAGGGGAGTCTGGTTTTTGAAGGGCAAGGTGATTTTCTTCTGCGGACCAGCTTGTAAATACATGTTGTTGGCAAGGAGAAGGTTGTAGTTTGCTTTTTGTTCGGGTCAGAATTGAGGAGGTTTGTGGTGATTCTTAGCTCCTGATCTGCTGTATTTGTTTCAATTTTTTGTTTGATCTGTGCAACAATGAGAAGGTCATGGGACGAAGCTGGGAGTATGGCGCTATTTGCCCAAGAACAGTCTCTCCCGGTGTCAGGAAACCACATGACAAGTGTTGAACCCTGAAGGGCCTGCAGAGCATCTGCAGCCTGCCTGCACAACTGTTTGTGGTGCTCTGTCATGAGCTCGAGATACACATGCAATGTTTAGCATTTTTCTACATAACATAGCATCTTTGGTTTCTTGACATGTGTTGGGGTCCTGTCCTCTGAAACCCTGGGATTGTGACAAGTGAAATTCACAGATGATTACAGGAAGCACAAATTCCCCCACGCTGGTTTTCTTTTACAGTCTGTCATTGCAAGCTGACCTGGAGAAAATCCTGCCCCCACATTGCTAATCAGTTTTAATCTCACCACGAAGGCACAGCCAGGCACTGGAGGGTTGATCTTCACCCATGTATCCTGCTCTTATTGGTGGTCATGTTCCTGCTCTGTTCATTAACAGAAATACTGACTTTGTGTCTGGTTATCTGTGTGCCATGGTGGGGAAGTTAACCTGGGGGTGGTGGAATGCCTGTCTATCGACAGATCACATGGAGCTCCAGGTGCGAACCATCATGTTTCAGATGACCAGGGCCCAGGCTCCTGCTGCTGTGAAAACAGGTGGAAAACCTGAGCTTTTCTCACTGTTTGAAAATGTCAAGATGTGAAGTATATTTTGTTCCCATCGGTATTACTAATTGGCTGATTTTTGTGATAATTCCTGCACGCATGCAAAAGGATAATTATGTGAACCATATTCCTAGAAAAGTTTCAGATGTAACTCGTAGATGAAACAATATCAGTTGATTTGTATGTGGACATCTAAGCAATAGATCATGCTGTAAGAGGACCACGTTTTGGAAAACTGCAGGATTCCAGCAGATTTATTCCTTGGGATAAAGCTGTGGAGTTAGGTAATTCTGTGCCCTTCTGTGTTTCTCATGATATAAGACTTATAAGTGCTGAGTTGCTGTGAGTAGACAAAACTTCAAGGAACTTTGAGCAACATTGTAAAAATGCTTCAGACTACTCCCTTTGCCAAAACCTCCTAATGAATGAATTCAAAATAAAATATAATTTGTCATTATAACCTGTAGTCAAGCATAGAGTAGTTGAACTGAAACCACAGGCAGAGAAACTGCATTTTACATTCTTTATATTCTTCTAATGGTGAGAATTTGACGATACCCGTCTTCTTGGACTTGGTGCTTTGATTTTTTTTTTTAAATTTTTTTTTCCCTTAGCTGGATTTGTAGTGTCCATCTATTCCTCATGTCCAGACCAATAGAACTGAAATACGGACCTGGCTCTGTGTGAGAGCTGTGATGGATTTTTTTTTTTAACTCTGTTGCAAAGTTTCACATCTCTGGATGCCAGACCAGGGACCTGCATCTCCGTTTCAGAGAAACGAGCCCACAATGTGCCTCCTGTGTGATCGGTGTACCAATCACACCTGTCGTCATGGTGTTCGGCACACATGCAGTGCAGTTCTGTGTTTTGCTTGGCTCAAGTCTGAGGGAAGCAAGGTTGTTAGAAAGTGTTTAAAGTTTTTGTGAATGCATTTATTATAGTGTGGTATTGGAATATCACCTCACTGTTCCTACTAGCCCTGCAGGAGGAAATGGAAACAGTTTTGTGATGTCTGAATAGTACAGCACTGTTTTCACAACAAGAGATGAAGGGGCAGGCTACTCAAGAAGAATATAGGGAGTTAGGTTGTGTAGAAGGAACATCAGGAAGGTAAAAGCTCAGCTAGAACTCAGCCTGGCCACCACTGCAAGAGACA